>JAULAV010008292.1:0-83801 GCA_030789695.1 Scilla litardierei | reverse complement strand
CGCCTTCGAAATAGGCTGCGCACCCGGAACAAGATCAATAGAAAATTCTAAAGCTCGATCAGGTGGCAAACCAGACATCTCCTCGGGGAAGACGTCATCGAAATCACGCACCACAGCTGGCCTCTCCAGCTCCATCTGCATAGCCACAACCTCCACCGGTCTAGCCCGAAACCTGACAGGATCAAGCGAGCTTCTACCACGGCTGAACTCAAATACTGGATGTCCGGGAATCTCGAACACCACCTTCTTCCTCCTACAGTCAATCGTAGCATAGAAGCTCGCAAGCCAATCCATCCCAAGAACTGCATCATAGTTGATGATGTCGTGGACAATGAAATCAACGCAAAGCTCACGTCCACAAACCACCAACGGGCAAGAATTGCAACCAAGATGCACCGAGACCACACCGTTCCCTGTAACGATATTCCAACTGTTGGGAAGAGGGGACGTCGACATGGAATGCTTCTCCATGAAGCTCCGAGAAATAATGCATATCGATGCACCAGAGTCAAAGAGGACTCGTGCAGGAAACATGCACACCAAAACCACACCTAACAAGCAATTAACAATCAAACCCTAGTCTAGCAAACAATCATGTTCAAGTAAACAACACAATCTAGCAATCAAAACCAGCTAGGAAAGTAACAGCTAGATTGAGGATTACCTGCGATAACCTCATCCACAGCCTCGCTCTCCACAGCGGTCATCAGAAAAGCCTGCCTCCTCGGTGGAATAGCCTGCTGAAAAGCCTGCCTCTGTGGAACAAGAGCTGCTCCACGTCCAGCAGGAACAGACGCTCGCTGCTGCAACGGCTGTGCTGCAACAAGTGCCCTCCAAGGCTGCTTCGACCTCAGACAATCCTTCATGGCATGAGTAGGATCCCCACAGACGACACACTGGCCTAGGAACCTCCTACACTGATCCTTGACGTGCCCGGGCTTACCGCAGAAATGGCAAGTCTTCTGAATAGGCCCTCCTGGCCTCTTGAATTGAGCTGGCTGATTAGGCTTGAAACCAGGCCTAACCACCACCCTGGCCTGCTCCATAGGCCTCTTCCCAGCACCAGAAACATGTCCTCTCCTCTGACTCAGGTTCAGCTCCTGCCTCCTCGCAGCGACCAGAACCTTCTGATAAGAGTCCAGATCAGAGGAAGACACAAAACTCTGGAGCTCCAAAGCAAGTCCCTGCAGGAACCTCTGAGCCCTCTCATCAGCATCCTGCACCATCTTTGGTGCGAACCGACTCAGCCTAGTGAACTCTTGGTGGTACTGATCCACCGTCAAGCTCCCCTGCTTCAGATCAATGAAACGCTGCAGCATCTCCTTCTTAGCAGTCTTCGGAAAGAACTCTTCATCAAACCTGGACTTAAAGGTAGCCCAAGCTATCGGCTCCACCAGCATCTTTTCTTCCGCATCCCACCAGTTCCGAGCATTATCCTTAAGTTGCCTCTTCGCCAAATCAACCCATCCAGCCGGGGTGATCTTGGCCATCTTCAAGTTATCCTCAATGTTCCGAATCCACACATCGGCAGCCAGAGGACCCTCGGACCCATCAAAATATGCGGGACCCAGCTCCCGAAATTGCTTCGCTCCCGGTTTGGAACGAGGGGCCTCCGGAGTCGCCCGAGGAGCTCGACCAGCCGGAGCATTCTGGACTTAAAGGAGCACGCCTTGCTGCACCTGCATCATCTGAAGCATCATCCTCATCATCTCCCCATTGGTGGGTTCCCGCTCAGGCTCCTCATCATGCGGGGGCGCACCACTACCTCCACCACGGGTGATCCGCCTTCCTGCCATCTAGTGACACGGAAAACGAAACAATTAGACTCATAGCTTATGACTCGGACGCCGAACTTAGTTTATTGGACATTCTAATATTATTATCGCTATTCCGATAATTCGCAGGTACAGAAGGACCTGCATGGGCCACCAACAAAACCTGTCACGCCCCGCTTCCCTAAAATGGAGGCGAGACGTGAAAAGGTCCGCACGAGAGTGGAGCTGTGAAGCCCCAAACCCGATAAGCGTCAATAAAACATAAGCAGGTCCCTGTAACCACAACGGAACAACAATAATAACACAAGGAGAGACAGAAATAAAATTCTCATATCTCATAAATTGTCCAACATGAAAATTAAGTTCAACATCCAGAAAAGCCACCAGGCTAAAAGAAAGAGTCTAAAGGCCCAGAACAAGGCAAAACAAAGACAAACGTAACAGAGTATAAGTGCTACGCACTGACAACAAAACAGCAGTCTAAAACAAAAGAGAAAAGCACAACGGAGACACTAGGACGGGTCCCCAGTGTCCACGTACTCCTCGCCAAACACAGGCTCGGGCTCGGCGTCAGCAAACACCTCGTCCTCTACAATGTACTCGGGCTCGGGATCTAACATGTGTCACCCAAAAGAGTAAAGGGGCACATGTCAGCAAGTCTAAAAGACTTGGGCAAGGAAACTGAAGGTAAGGTAAACTAGCAACCTAGCAGTTATAGTATGATTGTAAAGACCACTTTTCGTGGTACGTTGTTCGTGCACGTGCTTTTGTCCGTGCACGTGTTTGTTTTAGACCTTGTTTGTTTGTGAACACTTTCGAGTGATATACCGTTGTGAACGTCTCTGAGAGTATTAAATAGTGGCACTATTTTGGAACGACGTTTCTCGAGTCGTTTTCCCACAATTTAAACTTACTCGATGAGACGTGACGACTTTCACTTTTGACGGGAGACGTTTCTATTTTTAGTTTCGTCGTCCGACGTCGAATTTGAGATCCGTCTTCTTAGTTAGCTCACATTCGTCGTCACGATCACCCCGATATTTATTTTATAATTTTTGGAGTTCTTTTGACCACTTTTATAATTTTTACAAGTTTTATAATATTTTTAATAATTTATTTTTAAATTAATTTCGGCCAAATAAAATTTATTTGAGTTTTAAACGTTTTAAAGAATTTTTGAGCCAAATTCCAGCTCATTTGGACCAGGTCAAATCCTAGATTGGGTTGGAGAAGTTTAAAATCAAATTTCAAATCTTTTAGAATTCTAATCCTATTAGATTTAGCCCTAGACCAAGTCAACCCACCTATACTATATAAGCAACCCCTAGCAAGTCCTATTTTCCAAAGAAATTAGCCCTAGCCTCTTCCAAACTCATTTTGGACGTTGCGACGAATCGTCGCAACGTTGCGACGTTCAGCCCCCGTACGACCGAGGAAAACAGCTCCGTTCGCCCGCTCAGACCGAGGCCCAACCCCGCAATCTCGCCGCTCCGCACCGCTGCCATCGACCCCCGTCCGTTCCCCCGCTTGACCGAGAGGAGCTCTCGGTCTGACCGAGGCCCCG
Organism: Scilla litardierei; assembly: GCA_030789695.1. Taxonomy (NCBI): domain Eukaryota; kingdom Viridiplantae; phylum Streptophyta; class Magnoliopsida; order Asparagales; family Asparagaceae; genus Scilla; species Scilla litardierei. The sequence goes on along the minus strand of JAULAV010008292.1, from coordinate 80,462 downwards.
CTCCGCACCGACCCCCGCACAGCGCCCGCATCTGTCGCCCCGCTCCGCTCCGTGCACGACCGAAGGCCCCGCCCGCTGTGACCGAGCGCCCGATCGCTGCAACGCTGCAACCCCGCACCCAAGCACCTGACCGAGGCCTCCACCGTGTCTGACCGAGGGAAACGACCGCACCAAGGCCCGTGACCGACCCCCAAACGTTGCAACAGCCGTTCCCTAGTGTCTGACCGAAGGGGATCCCCGCATTGGCTGAGTACGACCGACGGCCACTTGTCGCAACCCCGCATCCGTCGCACCGCTTGCCTCCGTGGGCCCCCCAAGTTCTCCAGAGGTATTGTGGGTTCCCCAAAGGCCCCTAGGACTACTGTGGGCCCCACTTTGGTACGTTCTCTTCGACGACTTGCCGCGTACGACGTCGTCGCACGTCGTAGCCCGTCTTCGCACGTACGAGCTTTGGAATCTGGAATCGTCGCCCGGGATATTTTCTCTGAATTTCCAGCGAGGAATCTAATTGGAATCTGGACTTGGAGCGCGATCTTATTATTCCAACCCCCGGCGTCGCTACCCGACGCCGGTGTAGCTTTCGCGTCGTGTTGAGGTAACGTTTTGCACCCCTAGGACCCCCAACCCAATTGCATGCTAATAAAGACTAAAAATCAGTATTTTAAAGTATTTTTAAATGTTTTAGAATCCACTAATCAAGATTAATAAAACGGATGTAGGCCGGTGGACTTGTGCACGTAGGAATCGTGACTTTGGACTCGTTGGACGGTGTTTTCTTGACGTGATAGTTGCAGGCAAGTGAAACTTGCCAACTCTTGTGTAGGGCCATGTTTTTAGGCCACTTACTTGCCTTTAGCGTAAAAGAGACTAGTCAGTGAAATGATAGCTGGCTAGACGCCTACTTGATCTAGTTTGACAACGAAACTAGATCCGTCACCTAAATGATCTAGCTTGACAACGAAGCTAGATCCAACCATTAAACTTGTCATTCATGCATGCTAAACTGTCACGTTTACTTTTCTTACTTGTACGCTTTACTACTTGCCATGCCATGTCATCCATGCATTGATTGTTGCATCGTAGAACACGCTACAATACTTGTCCTTGTACTACTTGTCCGGCTAGGTGCACCCCTACGCCATACTTGTTTACACACTTCCTGGCTCGTGGTCCAGAAGCGAGCATTCCGTGTTCGGGGGTAATGCCCTGGCTCGATACACGTGGAGGGGTAGGGATAAACGTTCGCTTGAGCTTAGGAGTTGGCCCGCGCAGCCACTCTAGCCAAAAGGCGGAATCTCTGTGCACGAGGTGTTTTCTTTACTTGTCTTGTACTTGTCTTGTGAATGCCATGCCATGCTCGTACTTTACTTTACTTTCCTTTACCTGTTGTACTCATACTTTAAACTGCCATGTCATCGCATTCATGCTAGAACTGCTAGGTTGCTTTACTTTTACCACCTTTCAGTTTCACTTGCACAAGTCTTCCAGACTTGCTGACATGTGCCCCTTTCTCTTTTGGGTGTCACATGTTAGACCCTGAGCCAGAGACAGTTGCTGAGGACGAGGTGTTTGCTGACGCTGAGCCCGAGCCTACGTTCGTCGAGGAGTTCGAGGACACCGGAGACCAGTCTTAGAGACTGATTTTACTTGCTTTTGCTTTAGGTTGCTGTTAGATGTCGGTGCTTGCACCTTTTCCTTGTTTTCGTACTTTGTACTTTTGTTGGCCATGCTAGGCCTCTTTTTAGACTCTTTTATTTGTAGCCTGGTGGCTTTTCTGCGTTGTTGAGATTTATTATTATGGATATTCTGAGATGTTCTTTTTGTCTCTTTCGTTATTATTATCTTTGTTTCGTTTCGCGTTGCAAGGACCTGCAGTTTAAAGTGATTGACGCTTATCGGACTTGCGGCTTTGTAGCTTCAAGTCTGAGCGGACCTTCTCACGCTTCGCCTCCACGTTTTTGGGAAGCGGGGCGTGACAGGTTTTGTTGGTGGCCCATGCAGGTCTGGTCTTGCAATTGCGAATTAACGAAACAATGATAATAACGGAATGTCCATTAAATAAATTGCAACATCCGAGTCATAAGCCCTGAGTCTAGTTGTTTTCCTAGGACACTAGGTGGTAAGAAGACTTAGTTAGACGTATGTGCTTGCTATTTAGAGACCCCTGATTGATAGTTAGACCCCCTTCTAGCAATTGATTTGATCGCCGTAGGAGTTACCTTAGTGGTTCATGTCTACCCCTGACCATTTTAGACTTCTAGAATTTCCTTTAGTCGTTCGCTTGGGTTCATCGATTTCGGACCAAGCTGAACGCATTTCTTTACCGTCTAACCTTTAGAAGTCTTAGCGCCTAGTTCCTAATCTTTAGTTGGTCGACCGTAGGACTTTCCGTAGACCTTCCTGATTCATAACCTAGGCATATGAATGTTTTGATCACCTGACCAATTTCCTTGCCTCGATTCACGAGATCGCCCCATGACGATCGTCGTCAATTTTCAAACCTTTTCGTTACAATCTTGAATCTTCCAAAAGTATCTTTCGATTTCCTCTTTCCCTAGGTTTAAATTTGTTCAAAATCTTAATATACTTATACTTCATACTTCTTCATTGATTTAAATTTTTTTAAAACGTTTGTCGGAATTTTGAACTCTAGCTTATAATATTTTTCCCAGCCTATGTTTTCGTACTCATGTCGTCTTTTCATATATTAATTTTATTCTGAACCGTACTTTTATTTTGCTCAGCTCGATTTATAATTTTCTCTCTTATTTATGCCATTTGAATAATACTTCGTGTTTACTTTAAATACACTTTTCAAGTCACATGGAATTTCGGATTTCCGCAAGTTGGTTTTTGCTCGTCGTTCTCACTATTTCAGATTTTTGCAAAATTACTATTTTCATAACCACTTCCTGCTTTAGACCCTCCCTGATTTGATTTTAAGGATTTGCGATTCGATCTTGAAAATTCTTACACTAAGTCATTATTATTATTTTTCCGCGCACCATACATACTTTCAATTATTTTTATATCCGTACCAGACTTATTGTGCTCGTATATTAAGAACCTTGTGAAAATCAGTTTCTCATTTTTGGCAAACTCTGGTTCTCTAAAAGTAGTTTCAAATTGATTATTTTCAATTTTCCATAGCCTAAAAGCTTTGTAAGCATTTAACATGAGTTTAAATTCTTCCGTTATTTGATTTCATTCTTTAACTTTCAAAAACTTTTTTTTTGACAACATTATATTAAATTACTGACGTTTAAAATTTTCTAAACCATGTCCTTAATATTCGTGTAAATGATTTTACTTCTTTTCTTAATGATTTTCGATAAGCTAATAAAACATTTTCTCTTATTATGAATATTCAACTCAAACTTATTTTGAACAACTCGTTTTATCGATCTCCAAATATTTCTTTACAGGCGAGGATTTTAACTTTTGAAGAACGACAGTTTTCAAACTCCGCGTATTTTAGCTTATGCTATTTACCCTAGTATCTTTTCTGTATCCTATTTAAGCATCTCTACATTCCCCTTTCCTTCAACCTAAACATCACCATTGACTCAATGTTCGTCCAACCAAGCTGTCTCCTTGCATTCGCCCTATCTGAACACGTGCTTATCGATCCTTCCCTCGTCACGCTTTCGACCTCCCTCTATTGCTTAGGTATTAGTGCCGTAAATGTCTATGTCCACCCTAAGTTTTTAGTAGGCCCTTGGACCCTGTGAGGTGTCGTAGTGCACATACCTAAGTTGGGTACGTGAGCTTGAATGAGAATTCCCATAGTATATTGGTGCTTGCCTATTGTGTGGTATATATATATATACTCGGAGTTATTCGTGATAGTATGAAGTTGTTGTGTGTTAGTAATTATAGATTTTTGTGTGGATAGCTATACTATACTAGGGATGCCGGTGTATATAAGAGCTAGCGTTGAAATATCTAATGGAATGTATGTAATTAGAGATACTTATAATGGTTGAAATAAAATGATTGGTAAAGCTAGGTATATGCTAGGTGTGATGATAATGTGTGAACTTATAGATAAGTAAGTAGGCCTATTGAGTGATCTATATATTATTACGTGTGAGTATGTGCTCGTAGGTAGATATATATAGTGTTTAGACGTAAGTAGTTATGTTTTGTTGCCTGAGTATATATGTGATATACATATAGTATTAGGGTTATAATTTTGATTGGTATTGTTGCTTTTACGGGATGTTGCATGCGTGCATACCGTGAGGTATACACGACTATTGCACATCTTAATTATGTACGTGTGGATGTGTTAGAATACTAATTATAGGTAGTAGGCTATGGTGTGAATATATATGTTACATGTGTGAGACTATACGATGAATACGTATGCATGTATTAGGGAGCGTATTATAATTATACGTATGTTGATGTCTATATTATTATTATTATGGTATATAGAATGATTGAACTACGTGAGTATTGCCTGACTGAATATTGAGTGTGATTGATTTATGGAATGTATATGGTTGTATGGTAGACGTATAAATATTGGAATGGTATTGGTATAAGTATGAATGCCGTGTTACGTATATAGAATATCCTGATATGTGTATTGAGTCTCACTCAAGCTTGAGTGAGTATACTCTAAGTATATTGAATGTATGATTGTAGTTTGAATATAGAAATGCTTGATGTATGTATGGTGATAGAAGTGTTTGTGCCTGGTTGTGCTACGCACATGATTGTGGGTCGCTACGCCAGTATATAGTTATAGGTGTTGGTCTTGTGATATAGCTAAATACTAAGGACTTGTTATGTGAACGTATGTGTACTAGCTGAAACTAGGTATGTATGTGTGCTAGTTATATAATGGTATGATTGGTGTATGTAAATGAAATGTTAGCGTGTATGGGTGTGCACCATGCACGGGTAAGTATGTGCTTAGTTATAGGTTTTGATGACTATGGTATATGTGGCGTGTCGTAAATACAGTTATAGGACCGTACGTGATGTGAATACATGGTGAACTATTTGCATGTATTTGAATGACTATATATTGTGAAATTATAGTAGCGGTGAATGTATATTAGATATAGTGAACTTGACTTAATTATAGTATGGTGTGACTACATGTGTTGATGTGTTTGGTGTTGGATGAATACTAGGGATTATTAGAGGGTAGTATACCCTTGATGTTTGTGCATAGGTAGCTACATATAGGTAGAGCGATGATTGTATTGGCTAAGCGTGAAACTATCTTTATATAAGTATCTGAAATATTGTTTTGTGTTTAGGTAAGTAGTAGCAGTTATATAAGGGATGAATGTTTGTATACCTGATTGAAATACATGTATGAAGTTGACGGACTATAATAGGTATAAGTGTATACGTACGTGAATGTATATATATACGTGTTGGTAATAATAATGTTTGACTACCTAGTGCGTATATAAGCACTTGTAATGACTATACCTGGTTGAATTATTATATGACTTGATTGGGGTAGTTATTAGAGCGACTAGATATATTAGAAAGTCCGAGGACGGACTTTATTCTAAGGTGGGGAGGATGTAACGACCACTTTTCGTGGTACGTTGTTCGTGCACGTGCTTTTGTCCGTGCACGTGTTTGTTTTAGACCTTGTTTGTTTGTGAACACTTTCGAGTGATATACCGTTGTGAACGTCTCTGAGAGTATTAAATAGTGGCACTATTTTGGAACGACGTTTCTCGAGTCGTTTTCCCACAATTTAAACTTACACGATGAGACGTGACGACTTTCACTTTTGACGGGAGACGTTTCTATTTTTAGTTTCGTCGTCCGACGTCGAATTTGAGATCCGTCTTCTTAGTTAGCTCACATTCGTCGTCACGATTACCCCGATATTTATTTTATAATTTTTGGAGTTCTTTTGACCACTTTTATAATTTTTACAAGTTTTATAATATTTTTAATAATTTATTTTTAAATTAATTTCGGCCAAATAAAATTTATTTGAGTTTTAAACGTTTTAAAGAATTTTTGAGCCAAATTCCAGCTCATTTGGACCAGGTCAAATCCTAGATTGGGTTGGAGAAGTTTAAAATCAAATTTCAAATCTTTTAGAATTCTAATCCTATTAGATTTAGCCCTAGACCAAGTCAACCCACCTATACTATATAAGCAACCCCTAGCAAGTCCTATTTTCCAAAGAAATTAGCCCTAGCCTCTTCCAAACTCATTTTGGACGTTGCGACGAATCGTCGCAACGTTGCGACGTTCAGCCCCCGTACGACCGAGGAAAACAGCTCCGTTCGCCCGCTCAGACCGAGGCCCAACCCCGCAATCTCGCCGCTCCGCACCGCTGCCATCGACCCCCGTCCGTTCCCCCGCTTGACCGAGAGGAGCTCTCGGTCTGACCGAGGCCCCGCTCCGCACCGACCCCCGCACAGCGCCCGCATCTGTCGCCCCGCTCCGCTCCGTGCACGACCGAAGGCCCCGCCCGCTGTGACCGAGCGCCCGATCGCTGCAACGCTGCAACCCCGCACCCAAGCGCCTGACCGAGGCCTCCACCGTGTCTGACCGAGGGAAACGACCGCACCAAGGCCCGTGACCGACCCCCAAACGTTGCAACAGCCGTTCCCTAGTGTCTGACCGAAGGGGATCCCCGCATTGGCTGAGTACGACCGACGGCCACTTGTCGCAACCCCGCATCCGTCGCACCGCTTGCCTCCGTGGGCCCCCCAAGTTCTCCAGAGGTATTGTGGGTTCCCCAAAGGCCCCTAGGACTACTGTGGGCCCCACTTTGGTACGTTCTCTTCGACGACTTGCCGCGTACGACGTCGTCGCACGTCGTAGCCCGTCTTCGCACGTACGAGCTTTGGAATCTGGAATCGTCGCCCGGGATATTTTCTCTGAATTTCCAGCGAGGAATCTAATTGGAATCTGGACTTGGAGCGCGATCTTATTATTCCAACCCCCGGCGTCGCTACCCGACGCCGGTGTAGCTTTCGCGTCGTGTTGAGGTAACGTTTTGCACCCCTAGGACCCCCAACCCAATTGCATGCTAATAAAGACTAAAAATCAGTATTTTAAAGTATTTTTAAATGTTTTAGAATCCACTAATCAAGATTAATAAAACGGATGTAGGCCGGTGGACTTGTGCACGTAGGAATCGTGACTTTGGACTCGTTGGACGGTGTTTTCTTGACGTGATAGTTGCAGGCAAGTGAAACTTGCCAACTCTTGTGTAGGGCCATGTTTTTAGGCCACTTACTTGCCTTTAGCGTAAAAGAGACTAGTCAGTGAAATGATAGCTGGCTAGACGCCTACTTGATCTAGTTTGACAACGAAACTAGATCCGTCACCTAAATGATCTAGCTTGACAACGAAGCTAGATCCAACCATTAAACTTGTCATTCATGCATGCTAAACTGTCACGTTTACTTTTCTTACTTGTACGCTTTACTACTTGCCATGCCATGTCATCCATGCATTGATTGTTGCATCGTAGAACACGCTACAATACTTGTCCTTGTACTACTTGTCCGGCTAGGTGCACCCCTACGCCATACTTGTTTACACACTTCCTGGCTCGTGGTCCAGAAGCGAGCATTCCGTGTTCGGGGGTAATGCCCTGGCTCGATACACGTGGAGGGGTAGGGATAAACGTTCGCTTGAGCTTAGGAGTTGGCCCGCGCAGCCACTCTAGCCAAAAGGCGGAATCTCTGTGCACGAGGTGTTTTCTTTACTTGTCTTGTACTTGTCTTGTGAATGCCATGCCATGCTCGTACTTTACTTTACTTTCCTTTACCTGTTGTACTCATACTTTAAACTGCCATGTCATCGCATTCATGCTAGAACTGCTAGGTTGCTTTACTTTTACCACCTTTCAGTTTCACTTGCACAAGTCTTCCAGACTTGCTGACATGTGCCCCTTTCTCTTTTGGGTGTCACATGTTAGACCCTGAGCCAGAGACAGTTGCTGAGGACGAGGTGTTTGCTGACGCTGAGCCCGAGCCTACGTTCGTCGAGGAGTTCGAGGACACCGGAGACCAGTCTTAGAGACTGATTTTACTTGCTTTTGCTTTAGGTTGCTGTTAGATGTCGGTGCTTGCACCTTTTCCTTGTTTTCGTACTTTGTACTTTTGTTGGCCATGCTAGGCCTCTTTTTAGACTCTTTTATTTGTAGCCTGGTGGCTTTTCTGCGTTGTTGAGATTTATTATTATGGATATTCTGAGATGTTCTTTTTGTCTCTTTCGTTATTATTATCTTTGTTTCGTTTCGCGTTGCAAGGACCTGCAGTTTAAAGTGATTGACGCTTATCGGACTTGCGGCTTTGTAGCTTCAAGTCTGAGCGGACCTTCTCACGCTTCGCCTCCACGTTTTTGGGAAGCGGGGCGTGACAGGTTTTGTTGGTGGCCCATGCAGGTCTGGTCTTGCAATTGCGAATTAACGAAACAACGATAATAACGGAATGTCCATTAAATAAATTGCAACATCCGAGTCATAAGCCCTGAGTCTAGTTGTTTTCCTAGGACACTAGGTGGTAAGAAGACTTAGTTAGACGTATGTGCTTGCTATTTAGAGGCCCCTGATTGATAGTTAGACCCCCTTCTAGCAATTGATTTGATCGCCGTAGGAGTTACCTTAGTGGTTCATGTCTACCCCTGACCATTTTAGACTTCTAGAATTTCCTTTAGTCGTTCGCTTGGGTTCATCGATTTCGGACCAAGCTGAACGCATTTCTTTACCGTCTAACCTTTAGAAGTCTTAGCGCCTAGTTCCTAATCTTTAGTTGGTCGACCGTAGGACTTTCCGTAGACCTTCCTGATTCATAACCTAGGCATATGAATGTTTTGATCACCTGACCAATTTCCTTGTCTCGATTCACGAGATCGCCCCATGACGATCGTCGTCAATTTTCAAACCTTTTCGTTACAATCTTGAATCTTCCAAAAGTATCTTTCGATTTCCTCTTTCCCTAGGTTTAAATTTGTTCAAAATCTTAATATACTTATACTTCATACTTCTTCATTGATTTAAATTTTTTTAAAACGTTTGTCGGAATTTTGAACTCTAGCTTATAATATTTTTCCCAGCCTATGTTTTCGTACTCATGTCGTCTTTTCATATATTAATTTTATTCTGAACCGTACTTTTATTTTGCTCAGCTCGATTTATAATTTTCTCTCTTATTTATGCCATTTGAATAATACTTCGTGTTTACTTTTAATACACTTTTCAAGTCACATGGAATTTCGGATTTCCGCAAGTTGGTTTTTGCTCGTCGTTCTCACTATTTCAGATTTTTGCAAAATTACTATTTTCATAACCACTTCCTGCTTTAGACCCTCCCTGATTTGATTTTAAGGATTTGCGATTCGATCTTGAAAATTCTTACACTAAGTCATTATTATTATTTTTCCGCGCACCATACATACTTTCAATTATTTTTATATCCGTACCAGACTTATTGTGCTCGTATATTAAGAACCTTGTGAAAATCAGTTTCTCATTTTTGGCAAACTCTGGTTCTCTAAAAGTAGTTTCAAATTGATTATTTTCAATTTTCCATAGCCTAAAAGCTTTGTAAGCATTTAACATGAGTTTAAATTCTTCCGTTATTTGATTTCATTCTTTAACTTTCAAAAACTTTTTTTTTGACAACATTATATTAAATTACTGACGTTTAAAATTTTCTAAACCATGTCCTTAATATTCGTGTAAATGATTTTACTTCTTTTCTTAATGATTTTCGATAAGCTAATAAAACATTTTCTCTTATTATGAATATTCAACTCAAACTTATTTTGAACAACTCGTTTTATCGATCTCCAAATATTTCTTTACAGGCGAGGATTTTAACTTTTGAAGAACGACAGTTTTCAAACTCCGCGTATTTTAGCTTATGCTATTTACCCTAGTATCTTTTCTGTATCCTATTTAAGCATCTCTACATTCCCCTTTCCTTCAACCTAAACATCACCATTGAGTCAATGTTCGTCCAACCAAGCTGTCTCCTTGCATTCGCCCTATCTGAACACGTGCTTATCGATCCTTCCCTCGTCACGCTTTCGACCTCCCTCTATTGCTTAGGTATTAGTGCCGTAAATGTCTATGTCCACCCTAAGTTTTTAGTAGGCCCTTGGACCCTGTGAGGTGTCGTAGTGCACATACCTAAGTTGGGTACGTGAGCTTGAATGAGAATTCCCATAGTATATTGGTGCTTGCCTATTGTGTGGTATATATATATATACTCGGAGTTATTCGTGATAGTATGAAGTTGTTGTGTGTTAGTAATTATAGATTTTTGTGTGGATAGCTATACTATACTAGGGATGCCGGTGTATATAAGAGCTAGCGTTGAAATATCTAATGGAATGTATGTAATTAGAGATACTTATAATGGTTGAAATAAAATGATTGGTAAAGCTAGGTATATGCTAGGTGTGATGATAATGTGTGAACTTATAGATAAGTAAGTAGGCCTATTGAGTGATCTATATATTATTACGTGTGAGTATGTGCTCGTAGGTAGATATATATAGTGTTTAGACGTAAGTAGTTATGTTTTGTTGCCTGAGTATATATGTGATATACATATAGTATTAGGGTTATAATTTTGATTGGTATTGTTGCTTTTACGGGATGTTGCATGCGTGCATACCGTGAGGTATACACGACTATTGCACATCTTAATTATGTACGTGTGGATGTGTTAGAATACTAATTATAGGTAGTAGGCTATGGTGTGAATATATATGTTACATGTGTGAGACTATACGATGAATACGTATGCATGTATTAGGGAGCGTATTATAATTATACGTATGTTGATGTCTATATTATTATTATTATGGTATATAGAATGATTGAACTACGTGAGTATTGCCTGACTGAATATTGAGTGTGATTGATTTATGGAATGTATATGGTTGTATGGTAGACGTATAAATATTGGAATGGTATTGGTATAAGTATGAATGCCGTGTTACGTATATAGAATATCCTGATATGTGTATTGAGTCTCACTCAAGCTTGAGTGAGTATACTCTAAGTATATTGAATGTATGATTGTAGTTTGAATATAGAAATGCTTGATGTATGTATGGTGATAGAAGTGTTTGTGCCTGGTTGTGCTACGCACATGATTGTGGGTCGCTACGCCAGTATATAGTTATAGGTGTTGGTCTTGTGATATAGCTAAATACTAAGGACTTGTTATGTGAACGTATGTGTACTAGCTGAAACTAGGTATGTATGTGTGCTAGTTATATAATGGTATGATTGGTGTATGTAAATGAAATGTTAGCGTGTATGGGTGTGCACCATGCACGGGTAAGTATGTGCTTAGTTATAGGTTTTGATGACTATGGTATATGTGGCGTGTCGTAAATACAGTTATAGGACCGTACGTGATGTGAATACATGGTGAACTATTTGCATGTATTTGAATGACTATATATTGTGAAATTATAGTAGCGGTGAATGTATATTAGATATAGTGAACTTGACTTAATTATAGTATGGTGTGACTACATGTGTTGATGTGTTTGGTGTTGGATGAATACTAGGGATTATTAGAGGGTAGTATACCCTTGATGTTTGTGCATAGGTAGCTACATATAGGTAGAGCGATGATTGTATTGGCTAAGCGTGAAACTATCTTTATATAAGTATCTGAAATATTGTTTTGTGTTTAGGTAAGTAGTAGCAGTTATATAAGGGATGAATGTTTGTATACCTGATTGAAATACATGTATGAAGTTGACGGACTATAATAGGTATAAGTGTATACGTACGTGAATGTATATATATACGTGTTGGTAATAATAATGTTTGACTACCTAGTGCGTATATAAGCACTTGTAATGACTATACCTGGTTGAATTATTATATGACTTGATTGGGGTAGTTATTAGAGCGACTAGATATATTAGAAAGTCCGAGGACGGACTTTATTCTAAGGTGGGGAGGATGTAACGACCACTTTTCGTGGTACGTTGTTCGTGCACGTGCTTTTGTCCGTGCACGTGTTTGTTTTAGACCTTGTTTGTTTGTGAACACTTTCGAGTGATATACCGTTGTGAACGTCTCTGAGAGTATTAAATAGTGGCACTATTTTGGAACGACGTTTCTCGAGTCGTTTTCCCACAATTTAAACTTACACGATGAGACGTGACGACTTTCACTTTTGACGGGAGACGTTTCTATTTTTAGTTTTGTCGTCCGACGTCGAATTTGAGATCCGTCTTCTTAGTTAGCTCACATTCGTCGTCACGATCACCCCGATATTTATTTTATAATTTTTGGAGTTCTTTTGACCACTTTTATAATTTTTACAAGTTTTATAATATTTTTAATAATTTATTTTTAAATTAATTTCGGCCAAATAAAATTTATTTGAGTTTTAAACGTTTTAAAGAATTTTTGAGCCAAATTCCAGCTCATTTGGACCAGGTCAAATCCTAGATTGGGTTGGAGAAGTTTAAAATCAAATTTCAAATCTTTTAGAATTCTAATCCTATTAGATTTAGCCCTAGACCAAGTCAACCCACCTATACTATATAAGCAACCCCTAGCAAGTCCTATTTTCCAAAGAAATTAGCCCTAGCCTCTTCCAAACTCATTTTGGACGTTGCGACGAATCGTCGCAACGTTGCGACGTTCAGCCCCCGTACGACCGAGGAAAACAGCTCCGTTCGCCCGCTCAGACCGAGGCCCAACCCCGCAATCTCGCCGCTCCGCACCGCTGCCATCGACCCCCGTCCGTTCCCCCGCTTGACCGAGAGGAGCTCTCGGTCTGACCGAGGCCCCGCTCCGCACCGACCCCCGCACAGCGCCCGCATCTGTCGCCCCGCTCCGCTCCGTGCACGACCGAAGGCCCCGCCCGCTGTGACCGAGCGCCCGATCGCTGCAACGCTGCAACCCCGCACCCAAGCGCCTGACCGAGGCCTCCACCGTGTCTGACCGAGGGAAACGACCGCACCAAGGCCCGTGACCGACCCCCAAACGTTGCAACAGCCGTTCCCTAGTGTCTGACCGAAGGGGATCCCCGCATTGGCTGAGTACGACCGACGGCCACTTGTCGCAACCCCGCATCCGTCGCACCGCTTGCCTCCGTGGGCCCCCCAAGTTCTCCAGAGGTATTGTGGGTTCCCCAAAGGCCCCTAGGACTACTGTGGGCCCCACTTTGGTACGTTCTCTTCGACGACTTACCGCGTACGACGTCGTCGCACGTCGTAGCCCGTCTTCGCACGTACGAGCTTTGGAATCTGGAATCGTCGCCCGGGATATTTTCTCTGAATTTCCAGCGAGGAATCTAATTGGAATCTGGACTTGGAGCGCGATCTTATTATTCCAACCCCCGGCGTCGCTACCCGACGCCGGTGTAGCTTTCGCGTCGTGTTGAGGTAACGTTTTGCACCCCTAGGACCCCCAACCCAATTGCATGCTAATAAAGACTAAAAATCAGTATTTTAAAGTATTTTTAAATGTTTTAGAATCCACTAATCAAGATTAATAAAACGGATGTAGGCCGGTGGACTTGTGCACGTAGGAATCGTGACTTTGGACTCGTTGGACGGTGTTTTCTTGACGTGATAGTTGCAGGCAAGTGAAACTTGCCAACTCTTGTGTAGGGCCATGTTTTTAGGCCACTTACTTGCCTTTAGCGTAAAAGAGACTAGTCAGTGAAATGATAGCTGGCTAGACGCCTACTTGATCTAGTTTGACAACGAAACTAGATCCGTCACCTAAATGATCTAGCTTGACAACGAAGCTAGATCCAACCATTAAACTTGTCATTCATGCATACTAAACTGTCACGTTTACTTTTCTTACTTGTACGCTTTACTACTTGCCATGCCATGTCATCCATGCATTGATTGTTGCATCGTAGAACACGCTACAATACTTGTCCTTGTACTACTTGTCCGGCTAGGTGCACCCCTACGCCATACTTGTTTACACACTTCCTGGCTCGTGGTCCAGAAGCGAGCATTCCGTGTTCGGGGGTAATGCCCTGGCTCGATACACGTGGAGGGGTAGGGATAAACGTTCGCTTGAGCTTAGGAGTTGGCCCGCGCAGCCACTCTAGCCAAAAGGCGGAATCTCTGTGCACGAGGTGTTTTCTTTACTTGTCTTGTACTTGTCTTGTGAATGCCATGCCATGCTCGTACTTTACTTTACTTTCCTTTACCTGTTGTACTCATACTTTAAACTGCCATGTCATCGCATTCATGCTAGAACTGCTAGGTTGCTTTACTTTTACCACCTTTCAGTTTCACTTGCACAAGTCTTCCAGACTTGCTGACATGTGCCCCTTTCTCTTTTGGGTGTCACATGTTAGACCCTGAGCCAGAGACAGTTGCTGAGGACGAGGTGTTTGCTGACGCTGAGCCCGAGCCTACGTTCGTCGAGGAGTTCGAGGACACCGGAGACCAGTCTTAGAGACTGATTTTACTTGCTTTTGCTTTAGGTTGCTGTTAGATGTCGGTGCTTGCACCTTTTCCTTGTTTTCGTACTTTGTACTTTTGTTGGCCATGCTAGGCCTCTTTTTAGACTCTTTTATTTGTAGCCTGGTGGCTTTTCTGCGTTGTTGAGATTTATTATTATGGATATTCTGAGATGTTCTTTTTGTCTCTTTCGTTATTATTATCTTTGTTTCGTTTCGCGTTGCAAGGACCTGCAGTTTAAAGTGATTGACGCTTATCGGACTTGCGGCTTTGTAGCTTCAAGTCTGAGCGGACCTTCTCACGCTTCGCCTCCACGTTTTTGGGAAGCGGGGCGTGACAGGTTTTGTTGGTGGCCCATGCAGGTCTGGTCTTGCAATTGCGAATTAACGAAACAACGATAATAACGGAATGTCCATTAAATAAATTGCAACATCCGAGTCATAAGCCCTGAGTCTAGTTGTTTTCCTAGGACACTAGGTGGTAAGAAGACTTAGTTAGACGTATGTGCTTGCTATTTAGAGGCCCCTGATTGATAGTTAGACCCCCTTCTAGCAATTGATTTGATCGCCGTAGGAGTTACCTTAGTGGTTCATGTCTACCCCTGACCATTTTAGACTTCTAGAATTTCCTTTAGTCGTTCGCTTGGGTTCATCGATTTCGGACCAAGCTGAACGCATTTCTTTACCGTCTAACCTTTAGAAGTCTTAGCGCCTAGTTCCTAATCTTTAGTTGGTCGACCGTAGGACTTTCCGTAGACCTTCCTGATTCATAACCTAGGCATATGAATGTTTTGATCACCTGACCAATTTCCTTGCCTCGATTCACGAGATCGCCCCATGACGATCGTCGTCAATTTTCAAACCTTTTCGTTACAATCTTGAATCTTCCAAAAGTATCTTTCGATTTCCTCTTTCCCTAGGTTTAAATCTGTTCAAAATCTTAATATACTTATACTTCATACTTCTTCATTGATTTAAATTTTTTTAAAACGTTTGTCGGAATTTTGAACTCTAGCTTATAATATTTTTCCCAGCCTATGTTTTCGTACTCATGTCGTCTTTTCATATATTAATTTTATTCTGAACCGTACTTTTATTTTGCTCAGCTCGATTTATAATTTTCTCTCTTATTTATGCCATTTGAATAATACTTCGTGTTTACTTTTAATACACTTTTCAAGTCACATGGAATTTCGGATTTCCGCAAGTTGGTTTTTGCTCGTCGTTCTCACTATTTCAGATTTTTGCAAAATTACTATTTTCATAACCACTTCCTGCTTTAGACCCTCCCTGATTTGATTTTAAGGATTTGCGATTCGATCTTGAAAATTCTTACACTAAGTCATTATTATTATTTTTCCGCGCACCATACATACTTTCAATTATTTTTATATCCGTACCAGACTTATTGTGCTCGTATATTAAGAACCTTGTGAAAATCAGTTTCTCATTTTTGGCAAACTCTGGTTCTCTAAAAGTAGTTTCAAATTGATTATTTTCAATTTTCCATAGCCTAAAAGCTTTGTAAGCATTTAACATGAGTTTAAATTCTTCCGTTATTTGATTTCATTCTTTAACTTTCAAAAACTTTTTTTTTGACAACATTATATTAAATTACTGACGTTTAAAATTTTCTAAACCATGTCCTTAATATTCGTGTAAATGATTTTACTTCTTTTCTTAATGATTTTCGATAAGCTAATAAAACATTTTCTCTTATTATGAATATTCAACTCAAACTTATTTTGAACAACTCGTTTTATCGATCTCCAAATATTTCTTTACAGGCGAGGATTTTAACTTTTGAAGAACGACAGTTTTCAAACTCCGCGTATTTTAGCTTATGCTATTTACCCTAGTATCTTTTCTGTATCCTATTTAAGCATCTCTACATTCCCCTTTCCTTCAACCTAAACATCACCATTGAGTCAATGTTCGTCCAACCAAGCTGTCTCCTTGCATTCGCCCTATCTGAACACGTGCTTATCGATCCTTCCCTCGTCACGCTTTCGACCTCCCTCTATTGCTTAGGTATTAGTGCCGTAAATGTCTATGTCCACCCTAAGTTTTTAGTAGGCCCTTGGACCCTGTGAGGTGTCGTAGTGCACATACCTAAGTTGGGTACGTGAGCTTGAATGAGAATTCCCATAGTATATTGGTGCTTGCCTATTGTGTGGTATATATATATATACTCGGAGTTATTCGTGATAGTATGAAGTTGTTGTGTGTTAGTAATTATAGATTTTTGTGTGGATAGCTATACTATACTAGGGATGCCGGTGTATATAAGAGCTAGCGTTGAAATATCTAATGGAATGTATGTAATTAGAGATACTTATAATGGTTGAAATAAAATGATTGGTAAAGCTAGGTATATGCTAGGTGTGATGATAATGTGTGAACTTATAGATAAGTAAGTAGGCCTATTGAGTGATCTATATATTATTACGTGTGAGTATGTGCTCGTAGGTAGATATATATAGTGTTTAGACGTAAGTAGTTATGTTTTGTTGCCTGAGTATATATGTGATATACATATAGTATTAGGGTTATAATTTTGATTGGTATTGTTGCTTTTACGGGATGTTGCATGCGTGCATACCGTGAGGTATACACGACTATTGCACATCTTAATTATGTACGTGTGGATGTGTTAGAATACTAATTATAGGTAGTAGGCTATGGTGTGAATATATATGTTACATGTGTGAGACTATACGATGAATACGTATGCATGTATTAGGGAGCGTATTATAATTATACGTATGTTGATGTCTATATTATTATTATTATGGTATATAGAATGATTGAACTACGTGAGTATTGCCTGACTGAATATTGAGTGTGATTGATTTATGGAATGTATATGGTTGTATGGTAGACGTATAAATATTGGAATGGTATTGGTATAAGTATGAATGCCGTGTTACGTATATAGAATATCCTGATATGTGTATTGAGTCTCACTCAAGCTTGAGTGAGTATACTCTAAGTATATTGAATGTATGATTGTAGTTTGAATATAGAAATGCTTGATGTATGTATGGTGATAGAAGTGTTTGTGCCTGGTTGTGCTACGCACATGATTGTGGGTCGCTACGCCAGTATATAGTTATAGGTGTTGGTCTTGTGATATAGCTAAATACTAAGGACTTGTTATGTGAACGTATGTGTACTAGCTGAAACTAGGTATGTATGTGTGCTAGTTATATAATGGTATGATTGGTGTATGTAAATGAAATGTTAGCGTGTATGGGTGTGCACCATGCACGGGTAAGTATGTGCTTAGTTATAGGTTTTGATGACTATGGTATATGTGGCGTGTCGTAAATACAGTTATAGGACCGTACGTGATGTGAATACATGGTGAACTATTTGCATGTATTTGAATGACTATATATTGTGAAATTATAGTAGCGGTGAATGTATATTAGATATAGTGAACTTGACTTAATTATAGTATGGTGTGACTACATGTGTTGATGTGTTTGGTGTTGGATGAATACTAGGGATTATTAGAGGGTAGTATACCCTTGATGTTTGTGCATAGGTAGCTACATATAGGTAGAGCGATGATTGTATTGGCTAAGCGTGAAACTATCTTTATATAAGTATCTGAAATATTGTTTTGTGTTTAGGTAAGTAGTAGCAGTTATATAAGGGATGAATGTTTGTATACCTGATTGAAATACATGTATGAAGTTGACGGACTATAATAGGTATAAGTGTATACGTACGTGAATGTATATATATACGTGTTGGTAATAATAATGTTTGACTACCTAGTGCGTATATAAGCACTTGTAATGACTATACCTGGTTGAATTATTATATGACTTGATTGGGGTAGTTATTAGAGCGACTAGATATATTAGAAAGTCCGAGGACGGACTTTATTCTAAGGTGGGGAGGATGTAACGACCACTTTTCGTGGTACGTTGTTCGTGCACGTGCTTTTGTCCGTGCACGTGTTTGTTTTAGACCTTGTTTGTTTGTGAACACTTTCGAGTGATATACCGTTGTGAACGTCTCTGAGAGTATTAAATAGTGGCACTATTTTGGAACGACGTTTCTCGAGTCGTTTTCCCACAATTTAAACTTACACGATGAGACGTGACGACTTTCACTTTTGACGGGAGACGTTTCTATTTTTAGTTTCGTCGTCCGACGTCGAATTTGAGATCCGTCTTCTTAGTTAGCTCACATTCGTCGTCACGATCACCCCGATATTTATTTTATAATTTTTGGAGTTCTTTTGACCACTTTTATAATTTTTACAAGTTTTATAATATTTTTAATAATTTATTTTTAAATTAATTTCGGCCAAATAAAATTTATTTGAGTTTTAAACGTTTTAAAGAATTTTTGAGCCAAATTCCAGCTCATTTGGACCAGGTCAAATCCTAGATTGGGTTGGAGAAGTTTAAAATCAAATTTCAAATCTTTTAGAATTCTAATCCTATTAGATTTAGCCCTAGACCAAGTCAACCCACCTATACTATATAAGCAACCCCTAGCAAGTCCTATTTTCCAAAGAAATTAGCCCTAGCCTCTTCCAAACTCATTTTGGACGTTGCGACGAATCGTCGCAACGTTGCGACGTTCAGCCCCCGTACGACCGAGGAAAACAGCTCCGTTCGCCCGCTCAGACCGAGGCCCAACCCCGCAATCTCGCCGCTCCGCACCGCTGCCATCGACCCCCGTCCGTTCCCCCGCTTGACCGAGAGGAGCTCTCGGTCTGACCGAGGCCCCGCTCCGCACCGACCCCCGCACAGCGCCCGCATCTGTCGCCCCGCTCCGCTCCGTGCACGACCGAAGGCCCCGCCCGCTGTGACCGAGCGCCCGATCGCTGCAACGCTGCAACCCCGCACCCAAGCGCCTGACCGAGGCCTCCACCGTGTCTGACCGAGGGAAACGACCGCACCAAGGCCCGTGACCGACCCCCAAACGTTGCAACAGCCGTTCCCTAGTGTCTGACCGAAGGGGATCCCCGCATTGGCTGAGTACGACCGACGGCCACTTGTCGCAACCCCGCATCCGTCGCACCGCTTGCCTCCGTGGGCCCCCCAAGTTCTCCAGAGGTATTGTGGGTTCCCCAAAGGCCCCTAGGACTACTGTGGGCCCCACTTTGGTACGTTCTCTTCGACGACTTGCCGCGTACGACGTCGTCGCACGTCGTAGCCCGTCTTCGCACGTACGAGCTTTGGAATCTGGAATCGTCGCCCGGGATATTTTCTCTGAATTTCCAGCGAGGAATCTAATTGGAATCTGGACTTGGAGCGCGATCTTATTATTCCAACCCCCGGCGTCGCTACCCGACGCCGGTGTAGCTTTCGCGTCGTGTTGAGGTAACGTTTTGCACCCCTAGGACCCCCAACCCAATTGCATGCTAATAAAGACTAAAAATCAGTATTTTAAAGTATTTTTAAATGTTTTAGAATCCACTAATCAAGATTAATAAAACGGATGTAGGCCGGTGGACTTGTGCACGTAGGAATCGTGACTTTGGACTCGTTGGACGGTGTTTTCTTGACGTGATAGTTGCAGGCAAGTGAAACTTGCCAACTCTTGTGTAGGGCCATGTTTTTAGGCCACTTACTTGCCTTTAGCGTAAAAGAGACTAGTCAGTGAAATGATAGCTGGCTAGACGCCTACTTGATCTAGTTTGACAACGAAACTAGATCCGTCACCTAAATGATCTAGCTTGACAACGAAGCTAGATCCAACCATTAAACTTGTCATTCATGCATACTAAACTGTCACGTTTACTTTTCTTACTTGTACGCTTTACTACTTGCCATGCCATGTCATCCATGCATTGATTGTTGCATCGTAGAACACGCTACAATACTTGTCCTTGTACTACTTGTCCGGCTAGGTGCACCCCTACGCCATACTTGTTTACACACTTCCTGGCTCGTGGTCCAGAAGCGAGCATTCCGTGTTCGGGGGTAATGCCCTGGCTCGATACACGTGGAGGGGTAGGGATAAACGTTCGCTTGAGCTTAGGAGTTGGCCCGCGCAGCCACTCTAGCCAAAAGGCGGAATCTCTGTGCACGAGGTGTTTTCTTTACTTGTCTTGTACTTGTCTTGTGAATGCCATGCCATGCTCGTACTTTACTTTACTTTCCTTTACCTGTTGTACTCATACTTTAAACTGCCATGTCATCGCATTCATGCTAGAACTGCTAGGTTGCTTTACTTTTACCACCTTTCAGTTTCACTTGCACAAGTCTTCCAGACTTGCTGACATGTGCCCCTTTCTCTTTTGGGTGTCACATGTTAGACCCTGAGCCAGAGACAGTTGCTGAGGACGAGGTGTTTGCTGACGCTGAGCCCGAGCCTACGTTCGTCGAGGAGTTCGAGGACACCGGAGACCAGTCTTAGAGACTGATTTTACTTGCTTTTGCTTTAGGTTGCTGTTAGATGTCGGTGCTTGCACCTTTTCCTTGTTTTCGTACTTTGTACTTTTGTTGGCCATGCTAGGCCTCTTTTTAGACTCTTTTATTTGTAGCCTGGTGGCTTTTCTGCGTTGTTGAGATTTATTATTATGGATATTCTGAGATGTTCTTTTTGTCTCTTTCGTTATTATTATCTTTGTTTCGTTTCGCGTTGCAAGGACCTGCAGTTTAAAGTGATTGACGCTTATCGGACTTGCGGCTTTGTAGCTTCAAGTCTGAGCGGACCTTCTCACGCTTCGCCTCCACGTTTTTGGGAAGCGGGGCGTGACAATGATGCATGACATGGCAAGTATAGTATGGAAGAGACAAGTAAGGGAAGTACAAGTAGCAAGTATGTCACGGACGAAAAATAAAACACGGACAAGTACAAGTCAAGTGGTTCACGTCAAGTGAACAGTCAAGTAAACAAGTTGTGCACAGAGATTCCGCCTGTTGGCTAGAGTGGCTGATCGGGCCAACTCCTAAGCTCAAGTGACCGTTTATCTCTACCCCTCCACGTGTATCGAGCCAGGGAATTACCCCGAACACGGAATGCTCGCTTTTGGAACACGAGCCAGGAAGTGTGTTTAACATGTATGGCGTAGGGTTATGCCCACGTAAAGTGGGTGCCTAGCTGAAAACTAGTAGGTCGGGCATTGGCTATCAACCAACACATGGCCCGCTTCTGGAACACGAGCCAGGAAACACAAGTATTGTAGCGTGTGCTACAAATGCGACATACAACATGGATAGCATGGATGACAATTTATTCGCGTACCGTTAAACAAAATTAAACATGACATGGTAGTTATGCAACATGGTAAACGACGGTCCTAGCTTCGTTGTCAAGCTAGTTCCAGAATTTGTGCCTAGGCGAGTATCATTTCGTCGCCTAGTCTCTTTTACGCCTACAACAAGCAAATGGCCTAAAACATGGCCTAAACCCTAAGTGGCAAGTTTCACTTGCCTAGCACCGAGGATGACGATCAACGAGGGTTCGTCCTGCGGACGCTAATCTACGGGGAAGTCGCTGTCATGGAGAAACAACCATCAAAACAACATTCATTTCATTAGGGTTTCACAAAAACACAACGGGTCATGAAAACATCAAGAGATCGATTATTACCGTATAGGAAACGGGAGAACGATGCCGAGCAACCACGGCGACGAAAGAACGCTCCGGGGAACCTAGGGTTCAGATCTGGAAATGGATGGAGAAGTTTGGAGAATTAGGGTTTAGGGGGATTTTGGGGGTTTGATGAGATTTTGAGGAAGATGAGAGGTAGAATTGTTAAGGGAGAGTTTGGATGATGGATTTAGGGCTTGGGATGAAGGAATAAGGGTTTGAGGTAGTAGGGGGCTCAATGGGGGAGAAACTAGGGTTTTAGGTCGTGAGGAAGGAGAAGAAAACGTTTGGGAGGGGTTTAAATAGGAAGGGCTGGCGGCTGCCCAGAAATTAGGGTTTCGACACAGATTAGTCGATCAGAGAACAACCACTGACCGACTAGTTTGGGAACTAGTCGGTCGGTTGACCAACGCAGACCGACTAAGTCCAAACAGTAACTCCTGTACAGAAATAGGATCTAGATTTAGTCGGTCAAAGAACAACTAATGACCGACTAGTTTGGCATCTAGTCGGTCGATAAACGTCCTTAGACCGACTAAGAGTAAACAGTAACTAGTGTCAAAAATAGATAATGAGTTAGTCGGTCAAAGAAGCATTGCAGACCGACTAGTTTGCAACCTAGTCGGTCAACCAACGTTCATAGACCGACTAACGATAAACAGTAACTCCTGAATAATTTAGAAAGCCCGCTAGTCGGTCCATGAAGGCTTGCCGACCGACTAAATCGTCATCTAGTCGGTCGGTTCCCCTTCTTACACCGGTTAACGTGCACCAAAAGTTCCGAAATGGAGCGCGAAGCTTCGGGATCGATTCCTAAGACTCCTAGGCTTGATCTAACAATAAGACATGACTGATATGAAGCCCGTCACAAATGACTTACTCCGAAATCGACGATCCTAAGGAAGAAACGAGAAAACACGACGAAACGATCGAAAATGAAAGTTACGGAGGCGATAACCACATATAAGGAGAAAATCCATCAAAACATATAATATAATATAATAAATCAAGATACATGAAAACCAGTCGTTACAGACTGAGACCAAGTGAAAATCACAGCGATGTGGCTTCCCCTCGGCACTTGATTGACCGAGGCCGAGCGCTCACCTATGTGCCGAGGCTACCCCTCCGCACCCCGCTGACCAAGGCCCAACACCCTGGACGAAGAGCATGCTCGTCCTCGATCCCCCAAGCGAGCCGTTACCCAAGCTGAAGTGGACCCTCACAAAATCCTCGTTGAGAGCACGCACGCTTGGTGGGACCAATAGATTCCAACCGACCCCTTGACCACGCTGACTATCAAACCGCCGGTCAACGATCCAGTGGTGAGAAAACACCCGTAAAAATCTGGCGCCGTCTGTGGGAACGAACACAAGCCCACGTCAAACCACTGAAATGGAACCAATCTGCAATGGCCTGGGGCAAATGCTCCCCATCCACGAGGAGGGCGATTACGTCCCTCACGAGAACCAGCATAGCCACACCACCGAGGGGATGGGCGACTCCCGCTCGGTGACCCAAGAGCAGCTCAGTCTCTTTGCCCAGGAGACCAATGCCCACCTCCAGACATTGGCCGCCACAATTCAACAGCTCTTCGGCAATCCGCTCATCCTGTGAGAGGAGACGGCGGGGGCCCTCGATCAGGGAGGGGTCCACCGACTTTTACGCTCGATCATGGTCACTGACCACGGGGATGGGGGAGCCAACCCCGAGTGGCGATTCACCATCCCAGTGCGATCCCTCACTCCCATCCTTCCTTGGGAGGGGGACGAGGTGGGTCCCGAGCAAGCCGGAGACGAATCGGCTACAGCCTCGTCTCGGTAACCATGCTCAACAAATTGACAATCGACCGATCGCCGAGCCATGGGGGACCGATCCCGCCAAAGCGAAATCCCCCATCACGGAAGGCAAAAGAGCCGAGAGTGCCGACGGGAGAAGAGAGGCACCCACCGACCAACTCCCGTCCCCAGCTCAGCTGGGATTCGAGTGAGCCCCCGACGTGACCTCGTTCGCTCACCGCAGCAACCCGACCTCTGTGTTAGCATGGGAGGCCGCCCGGGGGGAGCTAGGGACGACCGTTGCCCGTTGACCAGAAGGATAATTGAAGCACAGGTGCCCTCTAGATTCAAAGTGCCGACCTTAAAGAAGTATGACGTCACGGACGACCCGGAAGACCACGTCATGGATTATGAGGGAGTCATGGCGTTCCAAGGAGCCGATGACCCCCTACTCTGCAAAGGCTTCTCCTCCACCCACCGGAAATCAGCCCGGAGTTGGTACCACAGCCTCCCCAACCATTCCATTGATAGCTTCGAGTACCTCTCCCAGCAGTTCTACAAACAGTTTATGGCCGCACGTCAGGTAAAACCGGACTCAAAACTCATGTTCAATGTGGTGCAGGGTCCCGAAGAAACCCTGAGGCACTACATGCATCGTTTCAATATGGAGCGACTGAATGTGGAGAGCTGTCCCGAGTTGGTCGTGAAAACGGCCCTGAAGAAAGGGCTCTGGCACAGGGGCATGAAAAAGTCATTGCACAATGATCCGCTGAAAGACCTCTCCGAGGTCATAGCCCGTGCAGAGTGCTATATGCTGACAGAGGAAGCGCTGGCTGCGGAGGACGGAAATAACCTAACAGGGGCTAGACGGGGATCCAAGCATGACGAGAGCGAGCGCCGCGGCCCCGACGAACCTCGACAGGAGAAGAAGGCCAAAGGAAAGCAACGCAGGGAGGAGCCACGACCCCCCAAGCTGAACACCGCCCTGGACGTCGTCCTTGCACACGCTCAAAAGGAGGGGCGCTTTAACCGACCGCCTCCGAGGATGAAGAGGGGCAGAAAGGAAGAGGAGAAATATTGCAAGTACCATAAAGACAATGGCCATGACACTGATGACTGCTGGCACTTGAAGAAGGATATATAGAAGCTGGTCAGCCGAGGCCATTTAAAGAATTTTATCGACGACTCAACTGCCACCCCCAGGGAGGGGACGTCCAAGTAGATGGACAAGGGAAAGAAGGTGAATGTGGTTCAAGCGGCAATGCGTGTCATCGAGTGAGAGGACAGGAAAATCAGCTGTAGCATCACCTGGACAAGATTAGCTTGCCCTCGCCTCCCCCGTTTTATTTTCCTCCAAATGTACACCCGGGTTCAAGGAATGAAAAGAGAACCGTGTTAGTACAACTCTGCTTTTTCTCACTGTGTCTAGCTTTGTGATCGATTGCGGAGCAGGTGGGAAATCCCCCCTGGGGAGGGCTTGTTACGTTGATCAGACGGAAGGCTGGGGGGCAACTCCCCGAGCGGGCTGATCGTGCAGATCGACCGTATGGCTGTGGGCAACTCCCCCAGCGGGCCGATCCCTTGATCTACTGTAAGCCTGGGGGTAGCCCCCCAGCACGTAGACTGATCCGACCGTCCGTAAGGCTGGGGGCAACTCCCCCAGTAGGCGGGTTCATCGGTTTGTCATAAGTCGGAGGGTAGCTCCCCCTGCTGACCAACTGACCCGATCGACTGTAAGACTGGGGGCAACTCCCCCAGTGGGCCGATCACCAGGCCCGTCCATAAGGATGAGGGTAACTCCCCTAGCAGGCGGGTTTATCGGTTGGTCGTAAGCCAGAAGGTAGCTTCCCCCGCTGACCAACTGACCCGATCGACTGTAAGGCTGGCGGTAACTCACCCAGTGGGCCGATCACCAGGCCCGTCCGTCAGGCTGGGGGTAACTCCCCCAGCAAGTGGGTTCATCAGTTGGTCGTAAGCCGGAGGGTAGCTTCCCCCGCTGACCAACCGACCCGATTGACCGTAAGGCTGGGGAAAACTCCTCCAACTGGCCGATCACCAGGCCCGTCCGTAAGGCTGGGGGAAACTCCTCCAGTGGGTCGGAACATCACTTGGGCATAAGCCTGGAGATAGCTCCCACAGCGGCTCAAACGATCTGATCGACCATGGGGCTAGGGGAAACTCCCCCAGCAGGCCGATCCCCCGACCGCCTATAATACTGATGGCGAGCCCCTTCCCCCCCCCCCCACGCAAGGCAGTCACCTGATCGGCCTGAGGATCGCAGACGAAGGGAAAACCACAGCAGGCTGGCCGAGAACACCCCCGAGGCACTAGAGGACCACCCGCACACACGACGAGTGATGCCCCCTCCCCCGGTGCAAGCCGATCACCCGATCGGCCTGAGGATCGTGGACGAAGGGAAAACCACAGCAGGTCGGCCAAGAACACCCCCGAGGTACTAGTCTATCAGGCCGATTGGCTTGGTGTCCCGAGGACCACCCGCACACACGACGAGTGATGGGGGGACAGCAGGGATCCCCCCTGACCGGATTAAACACGACTGCGGCTCAAAAGACCAAGAGTTTTCTCCCTCTGTGAAACAGCTCTGTCAGTAGAGGGCCAGAGATGGAGACAACCAGGAAAATGGCAAGAGGCGAATAGGTACAAAGACCTACAAAACACTTTTTACATTGCACCCCAAAAATTGTTCTGTATTACAGGGCAAGGGGGAGGGGAACAAAAAATGGAGAAACATCGCTTATGGGGCCGTGGCCAGGGAGGAGGCTTCCTCTGGGACCTCGCCTTGCTCGGAGTGAGGAGGCTCTTCGGGACCTGGCGGGGGTCGGGAAAGCGACTGTCGGACACGCTTCTCGAACCTCTGAAAAGAGTCTCGGAAGACCCTCGTGATCCTGGGGGCCAAGAGGTCCTCGTAAGAGTCGAAGGCCTCCTTGAGGGCCTCCACAATCCACGGCATCAGAACCCCCCTCCCCCAGCCCCTCTCCACTTCCTCGATGAGCCGGGTGGGATGCGCCTGACGCAGGGCCCCCAGCTCGTTCCAGAGCTCGCCCCTCTCCTGACGGAATGATTCTTCTGCCTCCTGAGCCGACCTCTGTGCATCGGCCAGGGCCCCTTGCAGATCCTGCACCTTGGAGGCGAGCTCGTCCACCCGACGCCGCAGTTAGCGAGCTTCCATGCGGGCTTCCTCGGCCGCCACCTCGGCCGTCCCGGCCATCAAGCGCTCCTGCATCAAGGACTCTTCGAGGTTGGTCGCATGGGTCGTGCGGTGCTGCACCTCAACAGCCATCACGGTAGCCTACAAAACAAGGGGAGTGAGCCAGGGGAACCACGAGATGGAATTGGTCATGTCATAAAGACCAATCTGCTAGAGCTGCCAGACTAAAGCATCCGCCAGACGGTCGGAGTGAGCCCTCTCTAGGAGGGAGCGGTCCCTCGGAAGGACGGAGCTCTAGGCCAGCTGGGTGGCCATGGCGCGGTCGACAAAAACCGAGTCACCAGGCGTGACCTCGGTACCTGCCTAGAGAGTCAACAAGGCACCCCCGGCACCGGCCAAAGACGGCTGAGCTGAGTCGACGGGGGTGGCCACCAACGCCAGCGGGAGGGTCTCTCCCGAGACAACCGACGCCCTGGGAACCACGGAGGGGTGGACCTCCTTGGTCTTCTTCTTCCTCTTCTTCTTCTCGTCGGGCCCCGCGGACTCCGGAGGGGGACGCTTCCGTTCCACACTACGACCACCTGTGGGCACGTGAGGCGCCGGGCCGACGCCCCCGTTGATCTCCCTCGATGCAGACAGAGCTGGAAGGGTCGGCAACCACAGCATCCCTCACAGGGGATTCCACCACGACCTGCGGCACTGCTACGACCGCCAGCTCCAACCTCCCCACCGTCGGGTCGGCTTGGCGCACCTCCTCCTCCACCGCACGACGAGGCGACTGGCCCGAGGGGTTCCCTCGGCCTCTGCTAGATCCTCGGCGGATGAGCTCATCGACATCACGACTGAATTCTCGACCTGCCATCTCTGTGGAAAGAAAGAAGATTAGGGTAAGCAAAAGGCGAAGCGGAAAGAAAATAGGATGCCTACCGGGAGTCCATATGACGGCCTTAAGGAGCAGTTCATCCAGCAGAGGCCAAACCGACCTCTCCTCTAAGGGCAGAGACGACAAAAGCTGGACAGCGGCCTGATCGGCCTCGGAGAGGGTCAACATCATGTCATATTGACATAGCCCCTCCAACCGGTCAGGATCACGGCATCCCTGGGGAAAATGACGAAGACGAAGCTCGAACTCCAGTCCCCCACCCAGCGGGGCAGGCCGAGCAAGCACTGTTGGATATGGAAGACGTTTGTACACCCTTGTGGGGGATGTACGAGGGATTACGGATCTCGAACGTCGCGTACACGAAGTCGTGTGCAAAGGGAATCTGTTCCCTTGCGGAGAGGATCTCTGGATGAGCGGGAAAGTCGCATTATATATGCATAAGTGCATGCGACATATGGCTAATAAAGGGGGAATATCTTAAGCTTATGTTGTACCATGCATATGGTACAACTTAAGCTTATAATGTGCCATGTATCATGGTACACCTTAATTAAGTTGTTCCAAAGGAACAACTTACCCTAAAATAACTACCTTGGGGGCTATAAATAAGACCCAAGGGTAGCCATTTTCCTTACACATTTGCATGAAATTCATGCATGCATCTTCTTCATAGCGAAGCTCTGCAGAAATATTTCCTCTCCCTCCTTCCAAGTTCTTAATCTAAAATAGAGATTTAGATTGTGGATTAGTAGCCTTACTCCGTTCGTGAGAAGACTCGATCCGTCGTGGCGAATCCGAAGGCAAAGTTCCGAGACTATCGTTCCGCATACGCAAGCGTAAGTCTCCACTTTAATTATCGATCCTAACTTTGTTTTGGACAGGATCCTTCATTGGTATCAGAGCCATATGGGTTCGCCCCGGTCAATCCACCGCCCCGTCGAAACTACGAACGAGTCGTTGTCTTTTTCACGAATGGGTCTCCTACTATTACAGATATAGTAGGAACGCTTCGTGACGGAGAGAACGCAGCGGTTGTTCTTTTCACGTTAGGGTCTCCTATCATTACGGATATGGTAGGAACTCTCCGTGACGGGAAGAACCGACCGTTCACGTAGTACGTTATTCATTTTTTGGCACACGGCCATTAAGAAATAACTAATTTCTTCGACGAACGGGTGCTTCATCAAGGAAGATGATGGAAGTTATTTCCATCGGGTAAGAGGAAAATTTGGTGCATGTGCACCATGGCCAAATGGGCTATGAAGGCCATGCACCCCCTCTCCCCATGCGGAGGGGGTTGGTTACGGCCAATAACCACCGGCGACCACCCCATCAAGGGGGAGGAGAAAGTGCGGCAACCCCATTCAAAGGGGGTGGCCGGCCATGGCCAAAGGGGCCATGGCTGGCCAACGCCTAATGGCCTTGGCCATGGCCGGCCATGGCCAAGCCATGACCGGCCAAGGCCAGGCCGGCAATGGCCGGCCTTGGCCAAGGGCCTGCCAGCCAGGCCGGCCCTGGCAGTGGCCAGGGCCGGCCCTGGCCGGCCTGCCGGCCCTGGCAGTGGCCAGGGCCGGCGCCCTGGCCTCAGGCCAGGGCCTGGCCGAGGCCAGGGCAGGAGCCCTGGCCCCGGCCAGTGGCCTGGCCGGCCGGCCCTGGCAGAGGCCAGGGCCTGGCCGGCCCTGGCCGAGGGGGGCCAGGCCCCCTGGCCGGCCAGGGCAGAGGCCCTGGCCGGCCTTTGGCCAAGCTCCGGTCAGGGCAGAGGCCCTGACCGGGAAGAAGTTGCTTTCGAAAAAATTGGTCGACCAATTTGGTGTTTTTGGTCGACCAATCTGACAGATGGTCTGGGTCGATTGCAAACTTGCCAAATGACCCATACGGGGTAACAAATGGCCTTGGTCAAACTCGAATGTGTCGATTAGTCCATACGGGGCTAACCACAGTGCCGACTAGTTCATACGGAACTAATGTTTTAATGAAGTTTCTCATTGGGCTCTACTCCTTGAAGATTAGCCATAGTGCTCTACTTCATGCGAGATTAGCCATGTCATTGTGCTCTACTCTACGGAGATTAGCCAATGTACTTGAGACGTTGTGCTCTACTCTACGGAGACTAGCCAACGTGCTTTCAAATTTTTGAAAAAGATGTTTTTCAAATAGGTTATGTCCCGTCCTTAAATCGGGATAGCGCAATTTAGAATTCCAAGTCCTACCACGATCCGGCCATGGTTATCTAACCCATGGGTGTGTAGAACAGGTCTCGTGGCTTGGCAATTGTTGCGTTAAAATTCTTTGCGCTAATTCTCACCTATTCTATTTTGAAAGATATGGTTTTCAAAAGTAATTTTCCGCTGCTAATACCATACGGGTATTATTTCTGATTTCTTTTTACTTAAGATAAGTAAGAGGGATACTTTGAAAGTTACTTCTAGATGGTAGTTGGGAACGTAGTGAACTTCTCGATTCTAGAGTAACATTTCAACGCATCCAAGGAACTTATCAAGTGTTTAAAGAATCGAAACTTTATGCATAGAATTTTGATCGTGTTTTTCATTCTCTTTGCAGTTTTTTGAATCGAAAATGTCTACCGCTTCTAAGAATATTGTCGCAGAGCTTAACAAAGGTGAAAAGCTCAACGGCGACAATTATAAACTTTGGTCAATAAAGATCCAATATGTTTTGGAGGAGCAAGATGTGCTCGAAACACTCCAAAACATAATGGTAGAACCTGAGTTGGGCAATACGGCCCAACACAAGAGGGACCGGGAAGCTTATGACACTTGGACTCGAAAGAACAAAATAGCACGCATTACGTTACTGTCCGCGATGGACAATGACATAATGCGTCTATTTTGGGAATTCGATCTAGCCAAAGACATATGGTCTGAGCTAGAAGTAAAGTTTGGTGGAACTTCGGTTACCAAACTCCGCTCCTTGAATATTCAATTTGATTCGTACAAGATGCGGTGAGATCATTCTATGAAAAAGCATCTCCGCCACATGGCAAATCTAATATCTGAATTAAAGGATGCGGGTGTTACGCTGTCTGACGAACAGCAGATCCAAGCAGTCATTCGTTCACTCCCAGATAGCTGGGATAACATGAAAATGCATCTCACTCATAATGAGTGCATTAAAACTTTAAGCGATGTATCGAAACACCTCGAACTCGAGGAAGAGCGGATTCAAGCCGCAAAACCAAGTGCAGAAGTGCACGTGGCCGCTAGTTCCTCACATGGAGGAAATAAGCGGAAGAATAAACGTTTAAGGTTTGTGAACGAACGTAAGCAAGAACCGGAGACCTCAAAGAAGACAAAGAACAAAAAGTGGCAAAAGAATGTGCACTCAAAGAAGAAAAACTTGAAGAAGATCAAGTGCTTTAAGTGCAACAAGTACGGTCACTTCGCCCGTTCATGTACGGATGGAAGTGATAAGGTAACTTGTAGGGCTAGTTACATATGTGTTTCTAGTTCCATGTTTCTTGCTGAATCTAACTATTTTTGGTTGATTGATTCAGGGGCCACAGACCACGTAGCGAAGGACAGAAGGTTCTTCGTAGAGTATCGAAAGATAACTCAAGGAACAAAGTGGATATACGTCGGCAACAACACACGTGTTGAAGTCAAAGGCGTCGGAACATGCAAGCTAGTTCTCGACAACGGCCGGACTTTATTATTGCACGACGTCCTCTTTGCTCCAGATATTAGAAGGAATATCGTTTCCGTGGTCATGTTAATGTCTTTAGATTATGAGTGGAGGTTCTATAAACAATATGTTGACCTTGTTTGTAATAATTCTTTGATTGGTTCTGGTAATGTTTGTAATGGATTAATTGTTTTAAATACAATGTATGATGATTCTTCTTCCATTAATGAAAGTTTCCATTTGACAAATGCTTCTAACTCTGAGTCTGAGATCATTTGTTGGCATGCAAGACTTGGTCATATTGGACCAACTAGAATGGATAGACTTGCCAAAAGTGGCTTGCTATCTAATGTTTCAAAAGTTGAAATGTCAACTTGCGAACATTGTCTTGTAGGGAAAACTTGTCGCAAGCCGTTTGGAACTGGCACAAGGGCCGAAGTTCCATTACAGCTTATCCATTCGGACATTTGCGGTCCAATGAATGTTAAGACAAGACGCGGGAAGTCCTATTTCATCACATTCATTGATGACTTCACCCGTTTCAGACATATCTATTTGATATCCCACAAAAGTGAAGCTTTGGCTTGCTTTAAAAACTATATGAGTTTAGTGGAGAATCAATTAGATCGCAAGATTAAGGTTTTGCGAACCGATAGGGGTGGTGAATATCAATCAATAAGTTTTAAGGAACTTTGTGATGAAAAAGGCATAGTACATCAGGTAACTATGCCTTACACTCCACAACAAAACGGTGTTGCGGAAAGAAGAAATAGGACATTGATGGAAATGGTCCGATCAATGATGTCTCAGGCAAATTTGCCTATCACCTTTTGGGGTGACGCATTATTGACGGCAGCATTCATCTTAAACCGTGTACCCTCGAAGTCGGTAAGTTCCACTCCTTATGAGTTGTGGAACAATAGAACTCCAGACTTAAACATTCTAAAACCTTGGGGTTGTGCCTCTTACGCACATTTATCCTCTCACAAATATGGCAAACTTGGGCCACGTGGGAGGAAGTGTATCTTCATCCGATACGCTGAAAACTCCAAAGGATATGTTTTCGTCGGTCAAGAGGACAATGGGGGTCTAATAGAATTCGAATCGAGGGATGTTGTCTTCTTGGAAAAAGAGTTTCCAAGACAGGGTGAGATAAGTCAAGACTTATCCTTGTTTGAGACTTGGGATCAAGAAGGATCGGAACGTTCGAGTGGGAGAATTCTTGGTGAAGAAGAAAATACGTTTCAAACTTCACCAATGGATGATACGAACGATACCAATCCTATTCCGAGTGGGAGTGATGTTATTCCAAGTGGGAGTGATGTCATTCCAAGTGGGAGTGATCAAACTCAAACAAGACGTAGTAATCGAACGAGGCTAACACCTCTGAGATTTGAGGATGAATTTCCTCAAACATTCATGACATTACTACAAGATGATGACGAACCTGCAAATTTCAAACAGGCCGTCACATGCCCTGCTAAAGATAAATGGATAGCGGCAATGGAAGAAGAACTTCAATCCATGAAAACAAACCAAGTCTGGGACTTGGTTAATTTACCTAAGGGACGTAGAGCCATTGGGAACAAGTGGGTTCTCAAAATCAAGCATAAGGCTGATGGATCCATCGAGAAATATAAAGCTCGCCTTGTTGCGAAAGGTTTTACGCAACAGGAAGGAATAGACTACGAAGAGACTTTCTCTCCTGTCGTGCGTTTTACCTCCATTCGCTTAATTCTGGCAATGGTGGCTTGTTTGGACCTCGAGTTACATCAGATGGATGTAAAGACTGCTTTTCTTAACGGAGAACTAGATGAGGAGATCTACATGGAACAACCAAACGGGTTTGTACAAGAAGAAAACAAACATAAGGTTTGTAAACTTCGTAAATCCATATATGGTCTTAAACAATCCTCAAGGCAGTGGTATATGCGCTTTCAAGAAGTCGTTTTGTCGTATGGTTTCTCCATGCTCGACGAAGACAACTGCGTATATATTAAGAGGATTAAAAACAAGTATGTAATTATGTCTCATTATGTAGATGACATACTTATAGCCGGAAATGATAAGCGTCTTATATTGGATATCAAAACTTGGCTTTCATCCGTCTTTGAGATGAAAGACATGGGTGAAGCTGCATATATCCTTGGGGTTAAGATCTCAAGGAATCGTTCCAAGAAACTTCTTTCTCTCTCTCAAGAGACATATATAAAGAAAGTTTTAGAACGGTTTAATATGCAGGACTGCAAGCCAATTGATACTCCAATAAGCAAAGGCGAGGGTCTATGTTTGGAGATGTGTCCCAAAGATCCAAAAGAAAAGAAAGCTATGGAAAAAGTTCCATACTCCAGTGCTGTCGGGAGTCTGATGTACGCCATGATGTGTACCAGACCCGACATTTGCTATGCTGTTGGAATGGTAAGCCGTTACCAATCCAACCCAGGGCAAGCACACTGGAAAGCGGTGAAGAGGATATTAAGATACCTCAAAGGGACTGCGGACTATGCGTTATGCTATCAAGGCAATACCTTGAGACTCGAAGGCTATACCGATGCTGATTGGGCAGGTGATCTCGACGAGCGAAGATCTACCTCAGGCTTTGTTTTCTTACTCGGGAATGGTGCAATATCCTGGAGCAGCAAGAAACAAACCTGCATCGCTCTATCAACCATGGAAGCCGAGTTCGTAGCATTCAGCATGGCGGTCCAAGAAGCTGTTTGGCTTAGGAAATTCTTAGACAGGCTGACGAATGCCACTGACTCAAGCATTGTTCCTATATACAGTGATAGTCAAGCTTCGATTGCCTATGTCAAAGATCCTAAATTTCATTGTAAGACCAAACACATTGACATTCGATTCAAGTTTGCAAAGGATTATGACAAACGGAAGGAAGTAGACATAGGATACATATCCATGCATGAGATGATAGCGGATCCCCTTACTAAGGCGATCCCCAGAGATGTGTTTTTCAAACACTTATCATCTATGGGAATGCGTAGGAGCTGAGCTGTATCATGTAATATTTCCCATGTCTATAGAAGATCAAAATTTAATTTGCATACAAGTTTCTTACAAATGATTTTATGTACATTTGTGTTTTAGTCTCAGCTATTTTTATTGTGTGTATGTCGGACAGATTAAGGTTGGCTCTCTCACATGAGCAACCGCCTTATCTTATCAGATGGATAAGATAGAGATGAGACTAGTTTAAAGTCAAAATCATTAGACAAATGATTTAGAGTCATGACTTAAACAAGATAGTCGAATAAAAGATCTGCATCATACGGATGCTTACAAAAGATCTGAGATCTGTATCACAAGGATATAAAGATCTCATTGGATATTTTAAATCCTATCTGTCTTATGCAGGATGAGAGTCCGTGAATATTTCACGAGTAGTAAGGGGACTCAAAAAGATAGGCACTGTGGTGTCTGATCTTTCATCCGTACAACATCATTAAGACATACTCTCCCTGGGAAAGGAGTGATGTTGTAGTACGTGTTCATACCACGTATGCATTTCGACCACTGAGTTAGTAGCAATAGTGTTTGCTATTATGTGAGACTCAAAGGCCATACGGGTATTAACTCTTACCCTCAAGGACTCCAATTGGTTCCTTTAGATTTGACGAGATGATCGCTATCTTAGCGTGTTGCTAATGGACTATGGTAATTCGGCTCAGCGGGGCACGTTAGAACAGCGAATCAAGTCAAGATCAGAAGGTTCGCAAGAAGAGGAAGATTGATTTCATATTCGCATTTGGACTTTAATGATTCAAAGCTGGCCAGCCAATTGTAATCCAGATGGGATTCAATTGTTGAATATAAAGTATAAGAAATGTGAAGAAATAATCTAGGGTAAAGCATGCGTTGAACTACTCAACTTTGCACCTTCGAGGTCGTTGTGTATCTCTAACAAGTGCACAACAACAGACTCTACGCGCATGACGGTCGCACGGTCTATTTCTCGGTATGATAGATGAAAGAACTAAGGGAAAGACGTTCTCTTACAATCCCCTCAAGTGTGAGTGGGAGATGTTGGATATGGAAGACGTTTGTACACCCTTGTGGGGGATGTACGAGGGATTACGGACCTCGAACGTCGCGTACACGAAGTCGTGTGCAAAGGGAATCTGTTCCCTTGCGGAGAGGATCTCTGGATGAGCGGGAAAGTCGCATTATATATGCATAAGTGCATGCGACATATGGCTAATAAAGGGGGAATATCTTAAGCTTATGTTGTACCATGCATATGGTACAACTTAAGCTTATAAGGTGCCATGTATCATGGTACACCTTAATTAAGTTGTTCCAAAGGAACAACTTACCCTAAAATAACTACCTTGGGGGCTATAAATAAGACCCAAGGGTAGCCATTTTCCTTACACATTTGCATGAAATTCATGCATGCATCTTCTTCATAGCGAAGCTCTGCAGAAATATTTCCTCTCCCTCCTTCCAAGTTCTTAATCTAAAATAGAGATTTAGATTGTGGATTAGTAGCCTTACTCCGTTCGTGAGAAGACTCGATCCGTCGTGGCGAATCCGAAGGCAAAGTTCCGAGACTATCGTTCCGCATACGCAAGCGTAAGTCTCCACTTTAATTATCGATCCTAACTTTGTTTTGGACAGGATCCTTCAAGCACTCCCTCTCCGCTCGGGGCCGGATGTGCTGCCACGACCCTCAGGCAACCGTCTGAACCCGGAAATAGTAGAAGAGAAGGGACGGGGTCGGCTCCAAGCCATGGACGCTACAGATCATAATGAACCCAACCAGCACCGCAATGGAGTATGGTGTCAGCTGACACAGGGACACCTTCAAGAAATTCAGGTTCTGGATAATGAAGGGATGAATGGGGAAGCGGAGCCCCAGGCGAAACATCTCGACGTAGACACCCACCTCCTTGCTCCTTGAAAAACAAATCCGTTCGTCGCTGAAAGGGATCCGGACATCATACGGATGGTACAAATACTTCTTCCTAATCTCTGAAGCCGTCGAGAAGGGAACCGTAGACGTCGATCTGAGGATCACCGGGGGAACGTCCAACCTTTCTGCCGCCTGAGCCACATCACCACCAATCGGGTCCTCAAAGAGCAAGCTCTTCCCCTTATCTGGAACAGGGAGTGTCCCCAGAGGGACATCAGGCCTCGATGGCAGAGGAATGCCTGACTCAGGCACCGGAGCGACCCCGGACCCCGACGCGGAACCACCTATTCTAAGCGTGTCCATAGGACAAATCGAACGGGGATAAGAAAGAGTACGGAGAGTTGCCTTAGGAAGGATCTGGAGGAAGAAAGCCGAAGGAGGGGTCGAAGGAGCTTGCAAGATAGAGTCAAATAGAAAGGCGCGAAAGAATCAAACTCAGAAGGCCGGCGTCTTTATATGAAAAGCAATCTCAGAATCAGGACCGTCCGAAGAGGAGTACGTGGCAACATTTGGAGGACTAACGGCGCTTCGAATTCCACACCCAGAGAAATTCAAACGGGTCGCGTCATGATGGCCTCCATTTAATGGCTTGGTCTCGACTGACGCGCCTGTCAAAATCCGTGAGTCACATCGCCCGAACAGAACCGACAGAATCCGAACGGCCCGAGCGATGGGGGCAATTGATACGACCATTTTAGAGAGGCCCAGAAGCAAGCGGCCCAGGCCCACGCTGGAAGAAGAAGACCCCTAAAAGGAGTTTTGGGGAGTTTTGGGCCGGCTGTCGAAGACCCCCGTGAAGGCCCTATATCAGGTCGGCCACGATCAGACGTGCGTCCAGTCAGCCCACGAATGCGAGAGTTAACTGCTCCCTAAAACGCTCCCCCTTAATGACCATTAAGGGACCCTGTTAATGTAACGCCCCGCTTCCCAAAATCGGTGGAAGTGAGAGCGTTACAAAGGTCCGCATGAACTGGAGCGGTGAAGCTTGAGTTCATTACGCGTCTGTGATAACAACTTGTAGGGTTCTTGCTTGCTTTCCAGAACAATAAAAACATTACTAAATTACATGCCACAACCCAGAAGTTCGCACGCAGAAATAAAAATACAAGACAAGGCCTCAGCAGGGCCGAAAGAAATACAACAGAGACAGACACCAATACAAGATACAAATAGCAAATCCAGAGGGGGAACAGCAATATCCCATGCTCTAGTCCTCCACGGGGAGTGACTCAGCGTCAACGGCAAATTCCTGACTCTCCAAGTCAGGTGTCCCGAACAGATCCTCCTGGTACGCAGGCTCGGGATCTGACATACATTCCAAAAACACGAATGTATGTCAGCAAGGGTCTGCAAGAAAGGTTAGACGACCCAAGGCAAGGTGTACGAATAAAAATGAAATATGAAGTGTTTGTGCAAGATGTCAGCAACATGGTTATAACAAATTTAAAGAAAGGTAAAGTAATTTTTAAGCAGGGCGGTTCTATGAAATTTAAAGCAACTTGGCAGTTCTAATGTATTTAAAACAAATGTGACAGTTTTAAAGTACGAATAAATTTGTGACAATTGTTTCCATTCTCATGCAATGTTTCTCTAACAGGCTTAGGGTTCTCGCCTTTAAGACGTGATGAGTAAGTCATTCATCTCACGGGGGTATAATCGCGATTGATACTAACCCACCGTATAGGTGGTGTTCTTAAAGACATGACCCTTTCATACGCTTAGCGGCCGCTCAACCCTAACCCCACCCAAAAATGTGCTGAAACACGGGCCAGCCTAATCACGAATGCACGTATTCACGAAATCGGGATGTTTGCCTTGAAGCAAACGATTTTACGAGTTCAAGATGTTCAAAGTGTTCCGTCAATGCACATACTACTAAGCAATTTGTGCGTTCTAATCAGGTGTGTGTATGACATGAAGTGAAGCGTATTGAGATTTAATACATTCTAAAGCAAGGGAATACAACTTTTGAATGGAGTAACAATTTAAAACGTTAACAATTTAATAGTTTGTTCAAAGTAGCACACTTGCCTGACTGGGATGATTTTGGATGTCCAAGCAATTTATGGAAAATATGCGACGTATCTGCGTTATTAAACAAACGACAATAAGCTAGTCGAACACAATTAATTAAACTAACACCCTATAATACTAACATTAATAACAATCTAGGCTAACTTATAAGTTTAACATGGTTTAAACCCAACCCAATAACATGGTTTAAACCCAATACCCATTTTAAAACCCAATAAGCTAATTTCATTTGAATCATACCATACAAGCAATAATTTAAACCCCAAAAACCCAATAAGTTAATATCTTTTAAACCCAAACCCATTTACTTGAAACCCTAGGGCTAAACCCAAAACCCATTTTACATGGCACCCAAATCTTAATAACTAAAATTTAGACATCAATAAGGGTTATTACCCAAAACCCAATAGCACAAACAGCCCAAGCCCAACAACATAACTTAAACCCATTAAGAAATATTAAAACCCAATAATATTTCTACCTTATCTCTTCCCCTTCTTATCCTCTCCTCCTCGTCTTCTATCTTCTGTCTTCTTCCTTTTTTTTCCTTTCTCTGCAGGTGGCTCACGGCAAGGGCATCAAGGGGCGGCGGCGATCTGCGACAAGAGGAGGCGGCGCGGCCTGGCGAGAGGAGACGACGGCAAGGCCGAGCGACGGCCTGGACGCGCGCAGGCAGCGGCAACCGGCGGCAGGGGGTTCGGCGGCTGCAGGCGCTAGGCGGCTAGGGCTAGAGGCGTGGCGGTTGCTTGCAGGGGGCGGCGGTTGTAGAGGTGGAGGCCTAGGGTGAGGGAGGAGGGATGAAGAAGAAGAGGTTTGAAGTTGGAGATGAAGGTTGGGTTTGATTCTGTAAGAATCTTGAAATGTAGTTTTGAATCTGAAATTGTAGATCTCAGATCTCTTCTTCTCCCCTCACTTTCTATTTCTGAAATTGATTTTGATTCCTCTGATTTCAGCTTAGATTTCAGATTTTTGGTTTGATTTCGGGTTGGGATTGGATGTTGAATTTGGTGTTGGATTTGAAATCAGAATTTGTGGGTTGGTTTGGCGTGTATTTGTGGCTGATTTGGGTTGTTTTGTTTTGGAATTGATGGTCGGAGAGGGGAGGAGAACTTGCAGAGGGTAGAAGAATTCTGATGTTGTTGCCTCTCTCTCGACGATGTGTTTGCTGCTTCTGAAATACAAACAGTGTAGGGTGAACAAATTGAAGAGGGGAGCTAGATGTGGGGGAAGGGGATTGAAGGTATTCGTTGGATCTCACCGATACATTCGGTGGGATTCAACCTGGCAGGTAAGTTAATCAACCAATCAATTAGTTAGGGATAAATAATTAGGGTTAAAATTTAGTTTAATTACGCCATGGTAAAAGTTAAAAAATCCGAGACACGCTCGCGTCGACGCGTAGGAATAGGACTTGCGCACGAAAACATCCGGACAATCAAAACAAAGTACGGGTACACAACAAGATCAAGACACCTAGAAATATCGGCTGTTACATTCTACCCACCTTAAGAAAAATTCCGCCCTCGGAATTCTTATCAACTAAGGAGCAGAGAACAAATATGGATAACGTTCTCGCATTTCATCCTCCCGCTCCCAGGTGGACTCTCCAGGCGAGTCCCGACGCCACATCACCTTGACTAGACTAACAGTCCTGTTCCTTAGGATTCTCTGGAGTCGATCTAGAATCTCCACCGGTTGCTGCTCGTATGTCAGATCCGGTCGAACTGTAATTCAGAGTAGTCCACAAAAATGAGAAGGGTCGCTGATATAACGACGGAGCTGAGACACGTGGAAGACGTCATGAACTCTGACTAGATCAACAGTCATGTTCCTGAAGACTTTCTGGTGTCGATCTAAGATCTCCACTGGTTGTTGCTCGTACGTTAGATCTGACCGAACTGTAATCTCTGAGTGGTCCACATCGTGAGAAGGGTCGATGACATAACGACAGAGCTGGGACACATGAAAGACGTCATGAACTCCCTGTGCTAAGTGATAAGCTACCTCTCTAACTCGCTCTAGCACATCAAAGGGTCCAATGTATCTCGGACTAAGCTTGCTTCGCTTCCCGAAGCGGATCACTCCTCGATTCGGGGAGATCTTCAGGAATACATGATCTCCCGGCTGAAACTTTAGAGGACGCCGTTTAGCATCCGCCCAATGCTTATAACGGTCCTGAGCGATCCGAAGCTTGTCTCTGATATCTCGTACAACATCAACCGCTTCGACTATCATCTCTGGCCCCAAAAGCTCTCTATCACTAATGTCATCCCAACTCAGTGGCGATCGACATTTCCTCCCGTAGAGAGCAGCAAATGGCGCCATGCCAATGCACGCCTGATAGCTGTTATTGAAAGAGAATGCCACCAGATGCAGATGATCCTCCTATGAGCCTTTGAGATCTAGCATGTAGGCTCTCAGCATATCCACCAAGATCTGAATGGTACACTCTGACTGTCCATCCGTCTGTGGGTGATACGCAGTACTGAATTTCAGACTGGTACCCAGGTTCGTCTGCAGACTCTTCCAGAACTGAGAGGTGACTCTCATATCTCGGTCAGATACAATGCTCACGGGAACTCCATGCAGTCGTACGATCTCCTACACGACATGTTACACATCACAACCTATACTAGAAAGAATCATAAAGGTATGAGTTAGATCCCTGCCTCCATATACTTTCTCGCCAGTATCTCCGTGGATTGGCCTACTCGAAATGGTATGAAGTGTGCAGACTTGGTCAATCGATCAACGATGACCCAGATTGCGTCATTCTGCCTGGTGC
Source organism: Scilla litardierei (assembly GCA_030789695.1). Lineage (NCBI taxonomy): Eukaryota > Viridiplantae > Streptophyta > Magnoliopsida > Asparagales > Asparagaceae > Scilla > Scilla litardierei. The sequence goes on along the minus strand of JAULAV010008292.1, from coordinate 39,258 downwards.
TCTGAGGTAAGCCAGTCACGAAGTCCATCTTGATGTACTGCCACTTCCACTCCAGAATCGGCAAAGGTTGTAGCAGTCCAGCAATGCGATGATGCCTTGCCTTCACTTGTTGGCGCACAAGACATTTGGCAACACTCCGTGCCACGCTCCTCTTCATTCCATGCCACCAGAAATTTTGACGAAGATCCGTGTACATCTTCGTACCTCTAGGATGAATAGAATAAGGCGAACTGTGAGCCTCATTCATCAACTCCTCTCTGATATCTCCTGCAGGCATGCAGATCCTACTACCATATCTCAAAGATCCATCCGCGTAAATAAGAAAATCTGTCTGAAGTCCTGCTTCGACTTGCTCTCTGATCTTCTTCAACTTAGCATCTCCATCTTGAGCAGTCTTGATTCGATCCACAATCGTCGATTGAATCTGCATGTTCATCAACGACGATGTGACTCCTGGTAGTACAGCTTCAACATCCATCCTTCGCAGATCCTGCTGCAATCTCCGCTGAGCTTTGAGAATCATCACTTCGGGCAGTCGACTAAAGTCATCCGGTACGACATTCACCTTCCCTGGATGATACTGAAGGTCGATGTCGTAGTCAGCCATCAACTCCAACCATCTACGCTACCTCATATCCAGCTCCTTCTGATTGAATATGTATTTCAAACTTTTGTGATCGGTGAAGATTTTCACTTGCTCACTCAGTAAGAAAAGCCTCCAAATCTTCAAAGCAAAGATGACGGCAGCCAACTCCAAGTCGTGAGTCGGATAATTCTTCTCATGGATCTTCCACTGTCGAGAAGCATATGCGACTACATGACCATGCTGGTGTAGAACACATCCAAGTCCCTTGCCTGATGCATGGCAGAAAATCTCGAAGCCTCCGCTTCTGTCCAGAATAGCTAAGACTAGTGCAGAGGTCAGTCTCTCCCTCAGAGTAGAAAGAGCTTGCTCACAAGAGTCTGACCAACTGAACTTAACATCCTTCCTCGTCAATCTCGTCATCGGCTCAGCTATCCTCGAGAAGTCCTTGATGAATCTGCGATAAAACCCCGCCAATCCAAGGAAACTTCTAATATCAGATGCTGATCGAGGTATGGGCCATTCAATGACTGCCTTGACCTTCTCCGGATCCACTGATATACCAACTCCTGATACCACATACCCAAGGAATGCAATTCTGTCCAACCAGAATTCGCATTTGATGTACTTGGCATACAGTCTATGATGACGGAGCGTCTCCAATACCATGTTTAAGTGTTCTGCATGCTCCTCCTTGCTCCTTGAGTACACCAGGATAACATCTATGAAGATCACCACAAACTTGTCAAGGAAGTCGTAAAAGATAAGGTTCATGAGATTCATGAACACAGCAGGGGTGTTGGTCACACCGAATGGCATAACCACAAATTTGTAATGCCCGTACTTGGTCCGAAAGGTTGTCTTGGACACATCTTCCTTCTTGACTTTCACCTGATGGTATCTGCTCCGAAGATCCAACTTCGAGAATACTCTCGATCCACCAAGCTGGTCAAAGATGTCGTCAATGTAGGGCAACGGGTACTTGTTCTTCACTGTGACCTTGTTCAGCTCACGATAGTCAATACACATTTTCCTCGACCCGTCCTTCTTCATCACCAACAAAACAGGTGCTCCCCAGGGAGAAACACTAGGATGAATGAAACCCTTCTCCAATAGTTCATCCAACTGTTTCCTCGGCTCTTCTAGCTCTGCAGGAGCCATACGGTAAGGCGCCTTCGAAATCGGTTGAGCTCCTGTCATAAGATCAATGTCGAACTCCAACGCTCGATCAGGCGGCAGTCCAAAAATGTCTTCCGGGAAGACGTCTTCAAAATCTCGCATTACTGCAGGCTTCTCCGGTCTGGCTATCAAAGATGCAATAATCGGTTCACTTGGCTGGGCCCGGAATCTGATAGGTCCAAACGAATGACCTCCATTAACGAACTCGAACACCGGGTGATCAGGAATTTCAAATACCACCTTCTTCCTGTGACAGTCAATCGTGGCATAGAAAGCTTCTAACCAATCAATGCCGAGAACAGCATCAAAGTTGAGTAGATCGTGGACAATGAAGTCAGCATATAACTCATTTCCACTAATCACCAATGGACAAGGTCTACATCCCAGAGCAACTTTCACTACACCATTCCCAGTGGTGATATTCCAACACTTGGGGAGAGTGAAGGTGGGAATCGAATGTTCACATACAAACTTCCGGGATATGATGCACATGGAAGCCCCCGAATCAAATAGGGTCAGGGCTGGGTGAGAGGTATCTAAGATGACACCTAAGATATAATATAACTAAGTTAAGCATGGTGATCTAATCAAGCATGAATGTATAAAACCAAAGAGTAGGTCTAGAAGTTACCTGCGATCACGTCATCCTCAGCTTCCACCTCTACAGCGGTCATGGTAAACACTCGGCGCCTCAGCTGATTGGCCTGCTGAAATGCCCGATTCTGTGGAACTAGAGGTGGTCCACGCTGCCCAGGTGTAGGTCCCATTTGCTGAGCAGGTCCAGGAGCTCCAGCGGGCGCGGGTCGAGTGCTGAGGGGGCAGTCTGTAGCAGTATGATCGGTCGATCCACAGACTAAGCACTGATTCAACATCCTCCTGCAGTCTTTCTTCATATGTCCCAGCTTGCCGAAGTAGTTGCAAGTCATCTGAACTCGACTGGGCCCAGGTGCAGCTGGCCTCTTAAATTGGATAGTCTGAACAGGACGAACCATAGGCCTTGGTGCACTCCTCTGCAGCTCTATCGGGCGCTTTCCTGCCTGGCGTGCTTTCTTTTGATGAGCGACCTGCTCGTGCGTCTTCGCAGCTACCAGTACTTGCTCATGAGTGGTAAAGGTGTGCCTGGATAACACACTCTGTATGTCCAGATCTAGGCCCTGTAGAAAGCGGTGTGCACAGTCCTCCTCGTCTGCTATCAGAGTAGGGGCAAATCGACTCAGCATGGTAAATTCAGCCTCATACTCGTCGACTGTCTTGGTGCCCTGCTCCAGGTTGATGAAGCGCTGCTGCATCTCCCTCTTTGCAGCCTTCAGGAAGTACTGGACATCAAACCTCTGATGGAAAGTAGCCCAAGGAATCGACTTGATCAGCCTAGCCTCTTCAACATCCCACCAGTGACGGGCATTATCGGTCAGCTGTTTCTTGGCGAGTTCCACCCACTCGTTTGGATTGACTCGGGTAAGACACAAGTTATCTGTAGTGTTGCGAAGCCATTCCTCGGCCGCTAGTGGGCCCTCTCGGCCAGAGAAGTTCGTCGGATGCATCTCTCGGAACTGCTTGGCTCCAGGCTCATAGCGAGGTGGTGGAGGAGCTGGTGCAGCCTGATGTCCTTGTTGGACCAAATGGTGTTGAACCTCAAGCATCTCCTTCATGACTCCAAGGATCTGGTGGATGTCACCATCTCCGACTCTGTCGGCACCTGCTCCACATCGAGGGTTGCGTCTTCCTGCCATACTGAGACAAGAAAACTTCAAATCAATCGCATATACATGGTTGCTTTAGATGTGTGGCTAATAATAACATTCTTATTGTTCTGAATTTTCGCAGATGCAAGACCTGCATGGGCCACCACTAAAACCTGTAACGCCCCGCTTCCCAAAAGCGGTGGAAGCGAGAGCGCTACAAAGGTCCGCATGAACTGGAGCGGTGAAGCTCGAGTTCATTACGCGTCTGTGATAACAACTTGCATGGTTCTTGTTTGCTTTCCAGAACAATAAAAACATTATTAAATTACATGCCACAACCCAGAAGTTCGCACGCAGAAATAAAAATATAAGACAAGGCCTCAGCAGGGCCGAAATAAATACAACAAAGACATACACCAATACAAGATACAAATAGCAAATCCAGAGGGGGAACAGCAATATCCCAGGCTCTAGTCCTCCGCGGGGAGTGACTCAGCGTCAACGGCAAATTCCTGACTCTCTAAGTCAGGTGTCCCGAACAGATCCTCCTGGTACGCTGGCTCGGGATCTGACATACATTCCAAAAACACGAATGTATGTCAGCAAGGGTCTGCAAGAAAGGTTAAACGACCCAAGGCAAGGTGTACGAATAAAAATGAAATATGAAGTGTTTGTGCAAGATGTCAGCAACATGGTTATAACAAATTTAAAGAAAGGTAAAGTAATTTTTAAGCATGGCAGTTCTACGAAATTTAAAGCAACTTGACAGTTCTAATATATTTAAAACAAATGTGACAGTTTTAAAGTACGAATAAATTTGTGACAATTGTTTTCATTCTCATGCAATGTTTCTCTAACATGCTTAGGGTTCTCGCCTTTAAGACGTGATGAGTAAGTCATTCTTCTCGTGGGGGTATAATCGTGATTGATACTAACCCACTGTATAGATGGTGTTCTTAAAGACATGACCCTTTCATATGCTTAGCGGCCGCTCAACCCTAACCCCACCCAAAAATGTGCTGAAACACGGGCCAGCCTAATCACGAATGCACGTATTCACGAAATCGGGATGTTTGCCCTGAAGCAAATGATTTTACGAGTTCAAGATGTTCAAAGTGTTCCGTCAATGCCCATACTACTAAGCAATTTGTGCGTTCTAATCAGGTGTGTGTATGACATGAAGTGAAGCGTATTGAGATTTAATACATTCTAAAGCAAGGGAATACAACTTTTGAATGGAGTAACAATTTAAAACGTTAACAATTTAATAGTTTGTTCAAAGTAGCACACTTGCCTGACTGGGATGATTTTGGGTGTCTAAACAATTTATGGAAAATATGCGACGCATCTGCGTTATTAAACAAACGACAATAAGCTAGCCGAACACAATTAATTAAACTAACACCCTATAATACTAAAATTAATAACAATCTAGGCTAACTTACTAGTTTTAATAAACACAACCCAATAACATGGTTTAAACCCAGTACCCATTTTAAAACCCAATAAGCTAATTTCATTTGAATCATACCATACAAGCAATAATTTAAACCCCAAAAACCCAATAAGTTAATATCTTTTAAACCCAAACACATTTACTTGAAACCCTAGGGCTATACCCAAAACCCATTTTACATGGCACCCAAATCTTAATAACTAAAATTTAGACATCAATAAGGGTTATTACCCAAAACCTAATAGCACAAACAGCCCAAGCCCAATAACATAACTTAAACCCATTAAGAAATATTAAAACCCAATAATATTTCTACCTTATCTCTTCCCCTTCTTATCCTCTCCTCCTCCTCTTCTATCTTCTGTCTTCTTCCTTTTTTTTTTCCTTTCTCTGCAGGTGGCTCACGGCAAGGGCATCAAGGGGCAGCGACGATCTGCGACAAGAGGAGGCGGCGCGGCCTGGCGAGAGGGGACGACGGCAAGGCCGAGCGACGGCCTGGATGCGCGCGGGCAGCGGCAACCGGCGGCAGGGGGTTCGGCGGCTGCAGGCGCTAGGCGGCTAGGGCTAGAGGCGCGGCGGTTGCTTGCAGGGGGCGGCGGTTGTAGAGGTGGAGGCCTAGGGTGAGGGAGGAGGGATGAAGAAGAAGAGGTTTGAAGGTGGAGATGAAGGTTGGGTTTGATTTTGTAAGAATCTTGAAATGTAGTTTTGAATCTGAAATTGTAGATCTCAGATCTCTTCTTCTCCCCTCACTTTCTTTTCTGAAATTGATTTTGATTCCTCTGACTTCAGCTTAGATTTCAGACTTTTGGTTTGATTTCTGGTTGGGATTGGATGTTGAATTTGGTGTTGGATTTGAAATCAGAATTTGTGGGTTGGTTTGTCGTGTATTTGTGGCTGATTTGGGTTGTTTTGTTTTGGAATTGCTGGTCGGAGAGGGGAGGAGAACTTGCAGAGGGTAGAAGAATTCTGATGTTGTTGCCTCTCTCTCGACGATGTGTTTGCTGCTTCTGAAATACAAACAGTGTAGGGGGAACAAATTGAAGAGGGGAGCTGGATGTGGGGGAAGGGGATTGAAGGTGTTGGTTGGATCTCACCGATACATTCGGTGGGATTCAACCTGGCAGGTAAGTTAATCAACCAATCAATTAGTTAGGGATAAATAATTAGGGTTAAAATTTAGTTTAATTACGCCATGGTAAAAGTTAAAAAAATCCGAGACGTGCTCGCGTCGACGCGTAGGAATAGGACTTGCGCACGAAAATATCCGGACAATCAAAACAAAGTACGTGCACACAACAAGATCAAGACGCCTAGAAATACCGACCGTTACAATTAACCCACCTTTATGGCACATAAAGACGATCGGAGGGAGGCGGATCATGGGGGCGGATTATGGGGCATGAAGACAGGACGATCGTGGGAGAATCCCTATATAAGGACTTGAAGGGGGGACGAAAAGAGAGGCCTGACCCCAGATACCGCGATACGGAGGTATTCTACTAAAAAGACATTGCTTTCCCTATTATCTCCCCTCCGATATCTCGGTCCGAGGATTCGCGTACCAGCCTCCTTACGAGCCGTTCCGATCCCGCAGAGTATCATTCAGATCTGTTCTGACTTAGGCATCGGAGTGGACTTGACCGGAACCAAGGTCCGGCCCCCCTGACGAGTTTCTTCGTCTGTCCAGGTCGAATTGGTCCAAGGCGCCGAGGCTACCCCTCGGCGCGGAACTCACCGAAGCAAGGCCCACACGACAGTGAACCCGCTCGCCCCCAGCGAGCATCGCCATCGACTGAAACCAAGTGACAATCAGGGCGTCGAGAGTTCCCCTCGGCACTTGATTGACCGAGGCCGAGCGCTCACCTAGGTGCCGAGGCTACCCCTCCGCACCCCGCTGACCGAGGCCCAACACCCCGGACGTAGAGCCTGCTCGTCCTCGATCCCCCAAGCGAGCCGTTTCCCGAACTGAAGTGGGCCCTCGCGCAATCCTCGTCGAGAGCACGCACGCTTGGTGGGACCAAGTGATTCCAACCGACCCCTTGACCACGCTGACCGTCAAACCGCCGGTCAACGATCCAGTGGTGAGAAAACACCCGCAAACACTCAAAGTGCTCGATTTGTTATTTGACTGCACGTCCTAGTTCTGTGTTTATTTGACGATCCGAATTTCCGCGGTAGCACACAACAATCCCTTAACATAACATAACCCTCACATGTTTAAACAAGCTAAATTGAAAAGCATCCTCGGCGAGTTCCTATATGAGCGAGATTCTAATGGTGGAATATCTATATTACAATTGAGAGCTGTTTTTGAACTTATCCTATGTGGCAATGTCACATCAAGTTTTGGGGGGGGGGAATTTTTGGGTTGGATGAAAATTTGTTGGGAGAATACAGAAGCTTTTCTTTTTTGAAATTGACAGCATCAGCACTTAATACCTTTCATTCAAAAATGTCCCAAAAAATGAGACCCAAAAAACACACACACACAAAATGAAACCCAAAAAATATGCAACTTAAATTATAAGTATGCAAAAGAGAACTTTATTTCGGCTGACCCAAAAAAAAATTGAAACCCAAAAAAAAAACACAGGGAATGTGCATTCAAAGAGGCGGGGTAAGCTTTTTGGGCGTTAAGCAGAGGTCTGACCACCCATTCGCGCCGAAGGCGCTCGCTAAATTTTTATACGCTAATTTGTTGTTCTGCGTCAAAGGCGCCCGCACCGAATTTATTGTTCTTTTAAATTTTGGATGTAAAAATATTTTTTTATACGCTAATTTGTTGTTCTTTTAAATTTTGGCTGTAGAAATATATTTTTTTGGTGACAGATTTCGAGGGAAAAAATCTTAAATGCACCGTGCCCGCGGACACTGGTTATGACTAGTTTTCAAATATTGTCTAGATGTAACAGTCCTTCGACAGCCATGGGGCCATGTGCTTTGCCATAGCAATTTTATGAAGTGGGACACGCGTGCCGTTAAATAGGTAGTAGTCCTATGTTTCAATGAGCCAAGTTATGGAGGTGTAACGATTAAATATAATGTATTTATTTGAGGTCATAATTGGTAAATAAGCATCATCTTACTTCATATTATTTTAAAAATAAAATGCAATATAAATTTGATTTAATAATAAGCAATTTTATACTTTGTCATAATGTATGATTTTTAATCTAATTTTCATTTTGCTAATCAGAAAAATTATGTAAATGTTCTGAATCATCATCTGTGGAGGAGTCCCCAGTTCTTTATTTATAGCAGGTGGAGGAGCGTACAAAGATATGATACAATAGATACGGTCTTATCTATAAGATAAGACGTAATCCTAATACAAATCTATCGTCAATATCCATTCACAACACTCCCCCTTATCCAGCCATATGTGCGGATTCTGATCATGAATACTTCAGTATTCTGAGTGTAGTAGGAGTCTCACATGAGGTTGATACTTCAGGATCCTGAGTTTTGCCTCGTTAAAACCTTTAGCTATGGAAAACCCTGTGGGAAAACCCATAGTTAAGGAAAAAGAGTACAACCACTCTCTAACTCCACATGATCTGTACAAGCTCTCAGGCTTTCAGATTTCTTTGACGCATCATACCAATTTTCTGTACAAACTTCCTAAAGGTCGCAGTAAGAAGAGATTTAGTGAACAAGTCTGTCAGACACCTGTCTGTACTTGTGTAACATCGATCTCACCATCCCTTTGTAGCTTATGCGGCCAGATGTAGTAGGTTCAAGTTCCCACGTCTTCAATCCATTTTGGTTAAATATCTTTATTTATTTTTTAAAAACGTACTTCCGATGGTGTCCTAAGCCTGACCCGTTTATTTTTAAAAACGGACCCGGGCATAAAAATCCAAGTCAAATATTTAAATGAATCGGGCTTGGGCTAGTGCTTTGCGGTATGTGAGCCCAGCTTAAGCCCGACCTGGCGGGCTAAACTACCTCCATTATAGTTTTGGGTCTATTCTGCCTGAATTGGGTTGGATTGCAGCCCCGATGTCATTGGGCCCGGGCCCGGCCTACAAATAATTGATGTTCTCGTTCCCAGGAGAAGGGGAGGGAGAGAGAGAGAGGAGAGATGGTTGGGTGCCGAGCTTGGTGTGAGAATCCCGTGTCCATTGCCATTTCAACGATTAATACCATTGCAGGGCCCAAGCCTAAACTAATCCCTAACCCTAACCCTAGGATTAAAATTACAAATGTGCAGCAATTTCGGTGCTTGGTGAGAAGCCCTAGTCTTGTGGAACTCGAATACGCCGACCTCAACCTCAAGGACAAGTATCCTCACTCTCAGGTACCAAAACACACCTCTCTCGCTGATTGTTTTGATAACTAAAACTGTCAATTATTTCTTGCAATTTTATAGGAAAATATTCAGTGATTGTATTGATAACTAAAATTGGTAATGGTGGATGATGACACTACAGTTGGGTCATGTTCGCATCCGGCAGCATGTCAACCCTCTCAGCTCTTCTTTCTTGGTCAGTCACTCCCTCCCTCATTGATCAATCCAAGTACTACTTTTTCCACTTGATTATACGCGAACTTTGTTATGTTTGAAAATAAATTAATGAGTGTTGGGCAATGGTAGCAACCGGCTCCAGCTCCCGATTGGAATCAAGTTTTCGAAGACTGCACTCTGCCAATCATGGTGGATATTGGATGTGGTATGAGGCATCACCCATCTTACCGAACTTGTTATTTTTCGTTTTAAAAAGAATTAAGATCAATAATGCATATCCATGATCTCAACATTCTCTTGTAATCGATAGCATTAATGCTATCGAAACTGCAGTTGAATTAATGATTTGACCTACAGTTATATGCATGTGTTACCCCAGTTGAGGACCAGAATTCTCTGATGTTATTGAAATCTCCGATGATAGAAAGTCCTATGTATACTTGTGTTCCTTGACAAATTTGTGATTTTATGATGTGCATCGTTAACTGTGACTAAAAAAGATTCGGTAACTTTGATTGTGGTTAACAACTTATTTCTGGCTCGCCATTCTGAAACTTTTCGTTGGGTGCTAACAGATCGACATTCCCAGGTAGCGGCAGATTCCTCATTTGGCTAGCAAAAAATTCTGACAGGCCCTGGAACTACCTAGGACTGGAAATCCGACGAAAGGTTTGGAACCACACTGCTGACGTGCACTGTGATTATCTGTATATGAATTTTTTTTGAACTTTTGTGTGATATGAATTGTGTGATTGTGGTTCAATTTGTTTTGTTTCGTTTATGCAGTTAGTTGAGCGCTCCCAGTTCTGGGTAAAAGATCTGGCTCTACGGAACATGTGAGGTTTTCTTGTGTCACTGCATTAATGTGAAGAAACTTATCAAATTGCTGAAGTATATGATGATGTTTTGTTTGAGCAGACATTTCACGTCTGCAAATGCCACAATTTCATTCGAATCTCTGGTGTCCACTTACCCAGGACCTCTAACATTTGTTTCAATACTGGTGAGCAACTTAACAAGATTCTTCATTGTAAAATAGTTAATCTTGTGTCTTGAAAGTCCTTTCATTCTTCTTATTTTTTATCATAATTGTCTCTGCATTTCTTCGCTCAGTATGGTTTTACCTGAGCATCATGCATGTAACTGGTCTCTTGGATCAACTTTTGCAGTGCCCTGACCCTTATTTTAAGAAGAGGCATCATAAGAGAAGAGTTTTGCAGAAGCCATTGGTCGAATCTATATCAAAGAACCTGATTACTGGGGGACAGGTATGCATGTCGATTGGTGCATCCTTATGTGAAGTATTGTTAGAATATTTTGAATCAAATAACTAATCTAAAAGAATAATTTCATAATTAATTGTAAATAAAATTAAAAGTATGGGTAGGTTATAAAGGCTGGCCTATGGTCGAACAAGCTCGACCCTACAAAAACATGTTTCAGCCCTCATGCAGGCTCTCCAAGATTTCAGCATTGAAATGATAAATTCACGTGTGGGTAACCGACATTGAGCAGCATGCGAGCGACCCAGCCTAAGAAACCTCTTGAGCCAAATTGTCATTCAAATGCTGCCAAATATTATATCTAGAAGTATTTGAAATTTTGGAGATATGGACTGAAAGAACACATAGAGAGGCTTCTTTTTATTTCTCTTTTAGGACAACGGTTAGGAAGAATAGGTATTGATACAGATATTCGTATGGGTATGGATACTGGTACAAGACATGGTAAATTTGTACAAGATATAATTCAAGGATTCAACTAATATGATATGATATATATTTATGGACACAAAAAATAAAATATAAAAGGTGAAAATAAATTTTTATACATGTCATTTAGAATAGTTCATCACTCCATCTCGTGGTTGCATTTTCTATTTGTCTTAGGCATATGGGTGGCAAATGGGACGGGTCGGGTCATGTTCAGGTTGGGTCAGGTTTAACCTGACCCGGATAAGGGTAAACACGAATCTGGCCCGGATTAAATTTGGGTCAATGTTCAGAAACCCGTACCTGACCCAGGTGTAAACCGGGTCAAGTTTGTCTTGTGGGTCGGGCTCGGGTCGGGTTTCGGCTGAAAATAGTAAAAATTTATGAAAAAACAAATTGCGGGAAGCAATCCTCGAACGCACGACCGCTCAGATTTGTGGGTTAAGACAATACCACCAAGCTATAAAGATATCTGCTCACTTATTATATTAATTTATTTTTACCATTTCATTCGAACATATTATTTAAAATTTGAAATTTTTTTAACTAATTGCATCTAACGGGAATCAAACAGGTGACCTCACGAATAAATAAAGAATTACAACTGTGCTGACCCACATTCCCAGAAACACTATTGAGAAGGGTATGCATTATATTTTATATATTTGTAATATATAAACGGGTAAAATTCGGGTCAATCTAGGTTGACATGTCAACCCCATACCCGACCCGAATTTTATCTGGGTCAGTCGGGTCAACCCGGGTTGACCTCTACCCATACCCAGAGCAAGAGGTCGGGTTCGGGTCGGGTTCATTTTGTCGCCCCTATTTAGGCATGCACAAAATCACAAGTTTAACATGAAATTGCATGTTTATCTCCATAAAAAATACAATAATATCTCTAATACGGAACAGAAAGAAATTAAGATATGATGGAAGAATTATGAAAAGAATTAAATATGAATTTTACTTAGAGGATAACTTATATTTTAGGCCTCACTATGTGAATAAAATGATCACAGACTTAAACATCTTGAACTCAAAGATTAACTCCGGACTTCTCACCGCGATTTCTCACCGACTGTTGCAAATATAATGCAAAATATTTCTAAGCGAAAAATAATAGTTACATTCCTAAATTTTATACCGCCAGTCATAATCTGGTCATAATCTGATAGTTTGATTATAGGCTCATATTTATAGTAGAAGAAGCAAACTTCTATCTAAACACATACTCAAAGTCTTAAATAAATAAAAATAAAATTAAAGCATCTTCCTTGGTATAGGAAACTTTAAAGCACTAAAAAGAAAGTTAAAATGACTTTAATAACAAAATATAAAAGGACTTAAAGACCACAAAAACTAAATCAACTTAAAATTTAAATAAAAATGAATTTCATATCAATTCTCCTTGATTTTGAAAAATTCATCACCGGATGAATGGTGATGTGGGTTTGGGATCTATGAGAAGTTAGCAGTCTCTTATGATTATAAAATACATGTCCTCAAACTCTAAAATGAAGCGTACCGTAAACTTACAAATGAGTATTTAAGAGAATGAACCAAAGTCATGAAAGATAGGAAAGCATACAAACGTACTGCCTAATAGGTTATGGAGGATCAATGATGATAAATCTATGTGTTCAACTAGCTCAAGTGGTGCCTCCAAACAAAGCTTGTTGTGGGATCAACATGTGGCTCAAGTTATAGCTTGGGCTCGGTCGCACGTTTAGACACGTTTAGACTCGAGCATGGGCCCATGCTCAGGATACAACTCGATCACTTGCCCATCTTCAAACACATGTATGGATGTAGGCTTGGACTCGAACTCGGACTGTTATCTCAAGTCTTGATATTTGTTCGGTGTCTATCTATGAGTATACGTTAAGAACATGATCTTGTTTTGCTTTGCTTGATGTCTCACATACAAATTGAATGCGTCATGTATACCTATATCTTGGAACAGTTTCATGATCTATTTACAAATGTTTGTTAGTGACTTTACCTTTGATGTAAATAAATTATTTAATTGTTGCTTTGATGGCTATCTAGATAGATATCAATGTCACGGCTTGATCTTCATTTTTGACTAACTCTAGTGAACCTAACAATTTTCAAGGCATTGCTCTTTAGCTTCTTTGTCTAATTAGTGCTTAGCATACAAATGATCATACTCTCTCCCAAACTGAGATGAGAAAAGAGACGTTCTAGATAATACTCTTAATCTTTATAGTCAGACCATTCAACATATTCATAAAAAGATGGGATTTATTTAAACACATCAATTTCAAATATACTTTTCGGATGACAATGATAGTGTCTGAATGAATAATCATTATAGGATGCCATAAATACACTCAAAATAGCTTAAAATACCTCAAATAATGGATCGATCTGGCTCGCAACTGATGTAAAATGGTTCAAAATAGGGCTTAAAATCAGCAAAACAATCTTAAAATCAATAAAACTTGCATATCAAAATCAGTTCTGCAGATATCGGTTCAAATCTTCGTAACACAGTAAACCATAAACCCAATCTGATTGAACAAGTCAAAATTAGATTTAATTCCCGAAACAGATTGGGCCTGTTAGAAAATGGGTCAGTCTGAGTTAGGTCCCCTTAAACTTCTTAGATTTGAGTTGGATTTGGAATTTGAGTTGGGTCTTCAATTGAACCCGATTCAATTAAAGTTCCCCAAAACATGATGGTTGAAACTTCACATCAAATTGAAGACGCTACTGGAGGCTTTAATTGGTGGTGGGATGATGACAAAAAGATCTAATGATAATGGTGATCAGTGTTGCTATTGGAAGCTTAGGTTGAGGGTAATGGTGAGCATTTATTAAAGGAGAAGTTGATGAAGACCAAGATGAAGAAGGTGTTGTTGATGGATGATGTTTGGGTTTTAATGATAATATGAAAAGTGAGGGAGATGGCAGTACTGATGGGCAATGGAGTTGGAGAATTGTGCTTGAAAGACTTGAGTTCTGATTTTGGAATTTTTGATAGGAATGATGGGAAGATTTGAGTTTTGATTTTGGAATTTTTTTTGGAATGATGGGAAGATTTGAGGTTTTATTTTGAAATTTTTTAAGAAGGAATTTTGGATTGGGTTCAATTGCTGGAAGATGAAGAAAGATGATGACAGTATCTGATGAATATTCCCAATTAACAGTATTTTTGTTTGCTTTTCAAGGTTGATATCAAACAAATATTTTTTTAATAAGGTAAAGCTAACTAATCTAAAGGAATAAGATGAAGAAAAGATAATAAAGAAGATTAAAAAAATTAGGAAATTTGGTTGTGATACCAAATCTAAACAAAATGGAAGGAAATTACGATGTGATGAAAGACTTAATGGAAGAACTAATTATACATTCTACAACTAATAGGATAACTTAATTTTCATGTCTCTTACCAAGGGAATTGAACGAGCACCGATTTCAACGTTTCACATGCAAACCCGTTTCACATGCGGAGACTTTCTTAGGACCTCCCACTTGGACGATTCTTACACTCTCACACCTCATGCAAAAGATTTTTTAAGTGGCAAACAATACTTGCACAACTCAATTTTTTTTTCCATCAATCATAGCCTAAAAGTTTGGTTATATACTCATATTTTAAGAGAAAATAAACTATTATCTAAACTCATACTCAAATTTCTTTTAAGACTCAAACTCCTAAATAATAAAATGGAAGTGTTTTCCTTATAACATGAGACTCTAAAAGACTCTTAAAAGGAAACTTTAAAAGACTCAAATAACAAAATACAAAAGGTTTCCAAGATCACAAACACCATATCGACTTGAACTCTTACTACTAACTTGTCCCATCAACCTCCCACTGAACACAAATTTATCCGGAGACATTTGTGACGTGTTAGGCAAGCATTGAAAAGTGTTCAATACATGTTCAAGAAGTATCCGAGAAGTGTTGGGTGTCCGGTATGGTTACGGGTTCATGATAGAAGCACCATGTGCTACATAGGCCAAAGGAGACATGGGAATTATTAGCCTTGAAGGCTGTAATTATTGGTAGCCATTATTTAATGTTATCCTACACTAATCAATGAGGAGTAATACGTGTGACGGCATGCTTTCTCAAAACACTGAAATAAAAAATGAAATAAAATCCCATTTAAGAAATTTCTTCTTTTTTTCGTAAAATATCTCATCTATTGAGTGCATTTTAAATTGACACCTTATTTGAAAGGAAGTACTCAAAAGTAGGTATTTCCTTTTGTATGATAATTTAAGGGTTGTGTGTCAAGTGTGTTATATTCCAAGTTCTTTTTAAGAGTGATTATCATTGTTATAGTTACAAGTCGTTTCCTTGACTTGCCACTAAAACTTTCTATGACAATGTTTGTTAAATGTCAATATGCTTCTGGTTTTATTGGAAATCACAAATGATCAATTTTATACAAAAAAATAAGAAGCAAGAATGGCATGACCTAACACAGCTTTTTAATCCATGTCCACTACTTTTTCAAACAAATGGTTCAGTCAGTCACTGGCGGCGTATGTGATTATATGCATGTAGATTGCTATCCTCATCATCCTCTTCACTTATTTAAGTTCAGTTTGGTCGAGAGCTTCATATTTGACAGAAAAATGCTATCTAAAAATGGCCCAACAAACCCACCTTATTGGTGTGGTACCTTGTCAGTCGTTCAACTCCACGGCGAGCATTATCTAGAGAGACAGAATAAAGTTGCATGATGCTTTTTTACCAGTCTTTCGATGAAACTGAGATTTGTCTTTGTTATTTGTCTTCCGAGGAAACTTGCATATTATGTTGGGATGAGTCGGATGACCCATTTATGTTATCTTCCTTTTGTTCCAGGTATTCTTGCAATCAGATGTGCTGGAAGTGGCAATTGACATGAGAACACAGTTTGATTCGGTCTCAGATAAGTTCAAGCACATCGATGCTATACACCAGAATTTTGTGTGTGATGCAGATGGTTGGCTGGTACAAAATCCAATGGGAATACGGACCGAAAGAGAGATTCATGCAGAACTGGAAGGTTCAAAAATTTACAGGCGGTTGTATATGAAAGGAGGCCCTCACGACATTTTGTCTTAGGTTGCTTGCATGATCCCCGAGCTGAAAGAGTATGAATCAATACCAAAGCCTGGTGGAAGATGTAAGGTGCTTCCATCATCTGCCAGTGTTGATACACTCGGGGGACTGCATGGGGAATGTGTGTCCCCTCATTCTTGAACATGAAAATCTTGTTTGTGTCTTGCAGATTATTTTGATGTGATATTTTGGTTACATTTTATTGAAATTTCATGCGTTATTGGGTTAATTACATAAAACATCTATGTATCCGGTGTTGAGGCAGAAAGACTAGGAACTCAATCTATCCTGCACCATGACAGCATTGATAAGAAACAGCAGAGAACAAGAAATAGAAGAGAACCGATCACGGACCAGCAGGATGATGGCAACAGATGCAAAGACCCCAGAGAAGACTCTGATGGTCTGGAGAAGTTACTGATAAAAAAAAAGGAGTGCACCTATCGACAGCAATCTTAACTGAAATAAACCAAAGGCATATCAGCAAATGTTCTCATGTTATTCTTAATCACTGTATTACAGCTCCGACGAGATTAGAAATAATAACAATTACAAAACCAATACATTCACTTAAGACCGAAAATTTGAAAGAATGGGCTAAAACGAAATCTCACGTCTGGGTTAGTGTGATGTCAAAATTTGTATATCACTTTACATGAACACTTTTTTAAGGATTTGGAAAATGGTACATCTCAGATACATGATTTGAAAACTAGAGGTTAGGAATTTGACCAATGTATTAGTTTTTTAAAAAACTTTTATATCCGGATGCCACAAAAAGCTTGTGCATCTGTTTACCAAGGTGGATGGTCATCTTCCCTGGTTTTTGGCGGCTCCGGCTTCCATCCAGGTTTCTCATCCCAATATATATCGTAATAGATGTGGCCGGGGTCATGAGTTTGCACGCAGCACCATATTCCTACATATCGCTTCACGCGATTTCTGAACTTGGTCTCCCTTTCCTGAACACATTAGAACACATTGATTCACATCACATAGAGAAGAGTAGAAGATTTTCTGGAAACACGTTGAGACAAACTACAGCAAACAAATGAGTATCACGGCATCTTGCCTTGTCGGTAAATCCTTGGAAGGCATCTTGCATAGATGAGAATTCTATGACTTTAACATCCTTGTATGAAGAGAATACTCCTAAGAACTGACAAGAAAAATAACAATCCGGTCAGCTAGACTTCTTGGTTCTAAATACTTGTAATATTTGATAAAAGAGTGTGTAATCCATTCTTGTCAAATGCAAGAAGCTGTTACCACTAAAATGTAATAGAACAGCCATGTAGAGACACACGAGCAACTCGCACATTTCTAGAAATAAATGACTGATTTAAGAGTAAAAACAGCAAATTTCGGGCAACTTATCCTCTCTATTTTTACCATGTCCTGTGGCGGCTACAATGTAAGATGTTAGTAAATTTGGATAACCGTAAATAAAGACACCAGAGAAATTAACTGTTAGTTAACACACTTGAATAAACAATTCTTAAATAAATATCGTAGGATAGGACTTGGAACACAATGTTCTTTCTGACTTCAAATTATATGAATTGCATTTGTAATCAGATAAAGGGGGCATCAGCAGCACCAAATACTGGAAGAAATGAAGCTAAATTTATGAAATAGATTTTAGTTAAATATAACTAATACTAACTACTATACCTTTCAGTGGTGGCACCTCTATTTGATATCCCTAGTTATGGCAGTTAGAGGGAAATGTTTGTTGTCATTACCCATGCTAACCCATTTCACAACTGGATTGTAGTGAGGAATATGATAGGGCATCACATTTCCAAACCAATCAACTGAATAAGTCAATACGTCAGCTCCCATACGTGGTGCCTTAAAATGCAGTGGCTCCAGCATTTAAATGGTCAGTGGGTGTTCGGTTCTCTGTTTCATTCCCATTAAGTGCCCAGCTGCACTCACTCTTCCATTATAGTTATTGCACAACATAATTATCTTATACGGAGTCTATGCTTTAACTAATCCGGGCAAAACATTATCAAGCTCACTACATCCTCATTATTAGCATAACCATAACTGACCCCTAGCCTTATACAGAGTGCACTCCAATCTAACCACTAACCCTTTCAGTTCTGCAATTATGACAAGCAAACCTTCAGCAATGTGGCCCAGCCATTCTTATCACCAGTGTACACAGTGCACCCATACTGAACGACCTAAGTGTACAGCATTCTATTTTCCCTCTCCCATCTTCTTTCTTTTCTTTTTTCCATTTTGCGTTCTGGATTTTCTTGATTTTATCCTTCATGCATTTTCAGCCTTTTTTTTGTTTTATGATTTTCTACCTTCACAGTTTTCTTTCTCATATTCTACTTCCTTTCTTTCTTAATTCTGCATTAACAGTGAACAATCACAAAAGTTTCGGTTCTTCTTGCCTAGAATTGTGCATAACTCATATCTTACTGTAATTTGGCAATTTATATGTATGGCTCATATTCTACTTCCTTTCTTTCTTAATTCTGCATTAACAGTGAACAATCACAAAAGTTTCGGTTCTTCTTGCCTAGAATTGTGCATAACTCATATCTTACTGTAATTTGGCAATTTATATGTATGGCTGTCTTATTGGCTTAATTTCGCAAAACTACATCTTTCGTTAACTACCAAAAAAATACCTCTTACTATGATATAATCACAAAACTGCCCTGAACTTATCATGTTTCGATAACCCACTAACGTCCTTTAACGGATAATTGAATTGACGAAATAACCCCTACTTTAATAACATCGTGTGATCCATCTCATTTCAGCGAGTCGATTAAGGCTTAATTTCGCTAAACTACCTCATACTCACTGAATTCCAAAAAACTAACTTTTACTATGATATAATCGCAAAACTATATCGTACTTTCATTTTAGGTTTCAAAAAAGTCCTCAACATGACTGCCGCTTATTTGATATGAGCTTATGATGGTTAGTTGTCAAGTAATGCCTAAAATATCCTTTAACTTACTTTTATAATGTTTTCTATGTGTTATTATTTCAAGAAGAAAAGTAACATGACAAGGAAAAGAATTGTGTGGCTATTCTCCATTCCAATCGTAGATCTAAGCGGAAGTTGGTCAGAGATGTCTTCTTGTTCGTCATCTCGTCGTGTGGCATGTTGTTGCTTTTGCGGTGGGGTTGCCGTCCTCAAGATATCCGGAGCAAAAAAGAACCTCAATCGTTTATTTTGAAGATGCCCTAATTGGAAATGATAGACTACGGCTATTTCGAGTGGGCAACCAACGAAGAAATCTCCAACAGACAAACAGATCAATCATAAGAATTAGGGATTGATCTATTGGTCTGTTAGAGATTTCTTCGTTGATTGCCCACCTGAAATACACGTAGGCCATCGGGGTTCTTTTGATCGGGGTTCTTTTTTGTTCCAGATCTCTTGAGGACGGTTGCCCCCACTGCAAAGGAACAACACACTACACGATGAGATGATGAACACGAAGACATCTCCGTCGAACTCCCGCACAGATCTGTGATTAGAATGTGGAAGGGCCACACAATTCTTTGCATTGGCCTGTTACTTTTCCTCTTCAAATAATAACACCCAAAAAGATTATAAAAGTAAGTCAAAGGGCATATTAGGCACTACTTGGTACCTGACCATCACATGTTCACGTCAAACAAGCGACCGTCACGTTGGGGACTTTTCTGAAACCTAAAAAGAAAGTATGAGATAGTTTTGCGATTATATCCTAGTAAGAGTTAGTTTTTTATAATTAGCGAAAGTATGAGGTCGTTTTGCAAAATTAAGTCATGTCTTATTACTAAAGCCCTTTTTGAACTAATTGCCGAGCATCTATATTCCATTAGAAGTTAGTATGTCAGTAGAATGATGAAAAAGAAGTGATAAGATGCATGAGCAACCATAATCAATCAACAGCAGCCTTGAAATGGCTACCTAAGCAGCAGCTCAGTTGGTACACCCACTTTTTTCCCCTACTTTTAAATCGCTCACATGGAGGGTATTCTATACTACAAGGTGCATGGCAAATTTGAATCAAGATACATCCGTGCATCAAATGGACTAAAGAGTGGTGAGTAAAGGAGCAATATAAGCAGTACAAGAAGAATCATTGATAATTGTACATCATAAGATCGCTGTATGTGGATAATGGAATGGGGAAATGGAGAATACATGATTGACGGCAAAGCACAAAATCTGAACCATCCAATAAGATCCCATGAAATAGAATACAACTCTGTAATTGAGAACTTTCTAGGAGGTCAACCACCCAGTAATTTTTCCCCCACCTGAACACACTTGACAACATTTTTCCCATTTCCCCTCTCAAAAATGCTAGCTACAAATTGTTGAGTTGATAGAAATTCTTAAATGTTAGACATAAAGCAAGTTCAGGTTCCACCCGAGGTGGAGACCCGACCCAGACCCTAATTAGACAGCCAACCTTAAATAAGGCCGGCAGCCAAATCCTAAGCTCTAAGGATAATGTTAGAGATGTGCCATCTTGGCCTGCACGCACTCCATCCTTGGTGATGTGAGATTACTTGTGAAAGAGGATTATGATACGTTCAAGATCTGGATCTGGGATAAAAATGGAATTTATGGGTTTTTGGGGTGAAAACGGGATTATTTTTTTACGGGAAAGGACGGATTTTTATGGTTGGTGAAGAGATTTGGGAAAATAATGTTTGTATTGCCTTAGGATTGAAGCTACACTAAAATGATGTTTTAAACTTCCAAAAATATTCGGGAGTCGACTACCATTGTTTGGGGAGTCGACTACCGACTAAACACAGCTCCGTAACAAAGAGTTGTCAATTTTTCCGTTAGAGTGGCATTTTGATGAATTGTTTTTAATGGATTTTTGCCCCTATTTAAGCTGGAGTTGGCTAAGATTGTTGGAACGTTAATTGATAATTTTTAAGTGTTTTTCAAAGCATTCAAAGCCTTCTCTAAGCTCTAAAAAGTTTTTCTCTTGGCCAAAGTTTGATTTCGTTTTGAAAAAGCTTTTAAGCAAAATTCTTGGTCCTACTTGATTTCAATTCTCTGAAGTTCTAATCTTGATTTTCTAAGAGAATGATTTAAGTTATTTTCTTTGATGTCCTTGTGCTTTATTTCATCTTTTTGAGATCAAAAAGAAAGTTTTCTTAGAGCCATAAAAATACACATCAAAGCTTCAATCTCTTTGGCTATAAGAAGGTTGTGATTCAAATTCATCTTCAAGAGAAATGTTTGTAAAATCCACAAAATGGTGTGGTTGTACGATTTTACATTTGATTGTAAATTGTGTTTGTTGTAAAAAGCCTTTAGGGTGATATCCTCTTTGAGAAGAGGTTAAGTATTGGACGACCACTCATTGGAGTGGTGACACTTGTATTGGTTGGAAGCCCTCAAGTTGTGACAAGTGGCTCTCTAATTTGAGAGTTTGTTAGTGGATTAAATCCCAACGAGATTAGCCCACAGAAGGATGAGCCAGGATAAATTGCTTTGTTTGCGCTTGTGATTGTATCTCATCTCTCATATTCTATTACTTGCACTTGTGTTAAATTTTCGATGTGCATCACTCTTTTTTGCAAGTATTTAGTTTCGGTTGATTAAGTACCTAAGGAGGTAACTGATACGATCCGGTAGATAGTATAAGCAAATCAATAAATTTAAAAGTGGAAAATGGAAAAGGTGGACTTTTTATAGAATAGAAATGCGAAGAACTACAAATAAAGTGTGTTTCTTTCGAGACGAAACCCTATCTCCTAGCTTTGAATGTCAGATCAAAGTCTAAGAACCATCTCTACGATGCCTAACAAGTTTCTTCACAAATCAAGCATGCCTCTAAAAGAAGACGGCTAGCCCTAATTTATAGAAAAGAGTGGATTTACTAATCTAGTCTGAAAAGACTAGAATACCCCTACAGCCACTAAACCCACTACGCGATGTCCCCGCGCCTCCTACGCCTCACGTAAGTCACGATGGGTGGTCCCGCATCCTCGGTAGCCGGTGGGGTGGGTGCGTCTGCATCAATACCCCCTAAAAGAGCCACCTTGTCCTCAAAGTGGAAATCTGGGAACTGCTCCCGGACCACGTCATATGCCTCCCACGTGGCGTCACAGTTGGGTAGTCACACCCAGTAGATCAGCACATCCCTTCGCCGCCCCGGTCACTGACGTACTGTCCGCACATCCAGAGGCTCCAACAGTATCTCCATGTCCTCAGTAAGTGTAGGTGGCAGAGTAGACGAGGCTGACTGGTCCCCAATCGCCCTCCGAAGCTGCGACACATGGAACACCGGATGTATCGTAGAAGACGGTGGCAGGCACAACCTGTATGCCACATGCCCAATCTTGGCCGTAATCTGGTAGGGGCCGTAGTAGTGAGCTACCAGCTTCTCATTCTGCCTTCGAGCTAACGTCTTCTGCCTGTAGGATCGCAGCTTGAGATATACCATATCTCCCTCCTGAAAGTGGATGTCCCGTCGATGGCCATCTGCCCAGGCCTTCATCACCTGTTGAGTCCTCAAAAGATGTCTCCGCAGCTCCTCCAATATAGCATCCCTCCCTCCCATATAAGCCTCCACCTGCGAGACCAGCGTCTGTCTGTCGCCGAAGCGAAGCAAGAATGGTGGGTCTCGCCCGTAGAGGATCCTGAATGGGGTCGTGCCCGCTGTAGAGTGGTACGATGTGTTGTACCAACACTCCGCCCACGCCAACCACCTGTGCCACTGTCGAGGCGTCTCCGAAGCGAAACACCGCAGATAAGTCTCTATAGAGCAGTTCACCACCTCCGTCTAGCCGTCCGTCTGTGGGTGGTAGGTCGTACTCCTCTTATGGACCGTACCATGTACCCTGAAGATCTCCCGTCAGAACCCGCTCATGAAGACCTGATCCCTGCCGGACACTATGGATGCCGGTACCCCGTGCAAGCGTGTCACCTCCCGAGTGAATGCTGTGGCCACCGAGACTGCGGTATAAGGATGCCTCATTGGTATGAAATGGGCATACTTATTCAATTGGTCTACTACGACGAAGATCACGGTATACCCCTCTGAACGGGGCAACCCGTCAATGAAGTCCATCGTGACCTCCTCCCAGACCCTCTCTGACAACTCTAACGGCTGTAACAGCCCTGCTGGGGCCATGGCCATATACTTGTGACGCTGGCAGATGTCACAAGCTGCTACTAACTGGGCAACACTCCTCCGCATCCCGGGCCAGTACACCTCTCTAGCCATCCTCTGGTACGTCTGGTGTACCCTCGAATGACCTCCAGTCGCTGAGCCATGGAACTCCTGAAACAGGACCGGTATAAATACTGAGGCCCGCGGTAGCACCAAACTCCCCTGGTACAGCAGTCTGCACCCCTGCAAGGAATACCCTGTCGGCCCCTCCTTTTCCTGCCGCAGCAACTCGCGGATCTGCCCCAGCTCATCGTAACTCTCCGCCTCCTGAAAAATGGGCTCCCAGTCCAGCCACATCGGTCGCGACAAAGCCCTCAAGTCCACGCTCTCCTCCCGTCGAGACAAGGCATCAGCAGCCTTGTTCTCCAACCCCGGCATGTACTCAATGTCGAATCGGTATCCCACCAGCTTGGACAACCAACACTGGTGCTTCTCAGTAACCAACCGCTGCTCTAAAAAGTACTTGAGGCTCCGCTGATCCGTCCTAACCATGAACTCCCTCTCCAACAAATAGGGCCGCCACTTAATCACCGCGAAGACAGTGGTCATCACTCCCTCTCACATACCGACTTCAGTCGTGCTCTAGCAGACAACACCTGACTGAAATAGGATATGGAACGTCCCTCTTGCATAAGCACCACCCCCAATCCATATCCCGACGCGTCAGTCTCCACCACAAAGGATATGCTGAAGTCTGGTAAAGCAAGCACTGGCGCCGTCGTCATCGCCACCTTCAAGGCCTCAAAAGCCTTGGTGGCCTCCTCCCCCAATGGAATCTGTCCTTCTTGAGCTGTTCGGTTAGGGGCCAGGCTATGGTGTTGTACCCCTTAACGAACTTTCGGTAGTAGTCCGTCAGACCCAAAAATCCACGAAAAGCTCGCAGTGTAGTAGGCACCGGCCAATCCAACATAGCCGCTATATTTGACCTGTCGGCCGCCACCCCATCTGCCAAAACATGCCACAGGTACTCAATCCGTGCCTGGCCAAAGCTGCACTTCTTCCGGTTGGCGAACTGCTGCACCATCAACTCCCGGAAGACTACCTCCAAGTGGTCCAAATGTTCCACCATGCTCCTGCTGTAGACGAGAATATCGTCAAAGAAAACGAGAATGAACCTCCGCATGAAGGGCTGGAAGACCTTGTTCATCAAGGCCTGAAAAGTCGAAGGAGCATTCGTCAAGCCGAACGGCATGACTTGGAACTCGTAGTGCCCCTCGTGGGTGCGAAAGGCAGTCTTCGGCACATCCTCTGCCCGCAGTGATACCATGCCCTCAAGTCGATCTTCGAAAAGATCACCGCCCCATGTAGCTCGTCCAGCAGCTCGTCGATTACCGAACTGGGAAATTTGTTAGCGACGGTTTCCTTATTCAGCGCCTGGTAATCGACGCAGAATTTTCAACTCCCGTTCTTCTTCTTAACCAGCAAAACTGGGCTCGAAAAGGGACTCACACTTGGCTGGATTACCCCAGCCTGCAGCATCTCCCGCACCATCCTCTCAATCTCGTCCTTCTATGCATGCGGGTACCGGTACGGTTGCACACTCACCGGTGCTGCTCCATCATGCAATACAATTGCGTGCTCGTGTCCTCTGGACGGTGATAGCCCCTGCGGGTCCTGAAAGACCTCCTGGTACTGCTCTAGCACCTGCTTAACCTCCACTGCGGTCTCATCCCGCTGCTTCTCCCCCTCAGCTGTCATCCCCTGATACTCCACCAGGAACCCATCTCCCTCGTCCCGCAACGTCCGAGTGATGTCCTTGAAGGCCACTAATGAAAAACAAAGGGTCGGGTCCCCTGTCAACACGACGGTCCGCTCCCCATCCTGGAACTCCATCCTCAGAAGCTTCCAGTTTACCTTCATCTCCCCCAACTTCTTCAGCCACTGCACCCCCAGTATGATATCCACGTTGCCCAACTCCAATGGCAAGAAGTCCTCCACTACCTGTATGCCCTGTAATGTCAGGCACACCCCCTTGCACAGCCACTTGCTTTCCTCCATCGTTCATGTCCCCAGTAACACCGTAAACCTCTCCATCGTACTCAGCTCTAACCCATAGCGCTCTACAATCTTCCCAGAGATGAAGTTGTGAGTCGTCCCGCTGTCAATGAGTACGGTCACTGCCTGCTCCGCCAACAGCCCTGACAACTTCATGGTATGATTCGGCGTGAATCCTACCACGAAGTTCAAGGACACCTCCGCCACGTCCATGTGGACGTGCACCTCGCTCTCCTCAGCCAACTCTGGCTCCACCTCCTCAGTGTACTCCGCATCGGGCACAATCACGATCTGCAGCAACTTGCTCGCACATCGGTGACCGGGGCTGAACTTCATGTCGTACCTGAAACATAGGCACGCAGCTCGCCTCGCTCTCATGTCAGCCTCAGTAAATCGCTGATCAGGCACCACTGGTCGGGCCTCCCCTCTCTTCTCACCGGTGGCATCTGGTGCTACAGTGGTCCCCATGGGTGGTGCTGGTGTCGGCTGACTGCACTGGCCCTGGCCTCCCCAAGTCCCTCGGATGCGCCTCTCCTCTGCATGCTTCTCCTCCGCCTTATGGAACAGGCGAAGGACGTCCTCCAAGGTCTTCGGGCTCTGCATCCGTAACTCAGCCCGTATAGAGGGCTTCAGCCCCGCATGAAGTTCCCGATCATAACCTCATCTGTCACCCCCTTCACCCCGCTATTAAGCATCTCAAATCTCTCCACGTAGTCTCACTGTCCTCTCCTGTCTCAAGGCAGACAGCTACTCGTAGAAATCTCCGCATGCTGTCTCCTGGAACCGATCCACGATCAGTGCTGACAGCTCCTCCCAAGTGCGAAAAGGGGTCCGTGCTATCTTCCACCGGTACCATGCTAGTGCCTTCCCCTCAAAATAAATCTCGATGGCCTTCAGGACCTCCGGCTCCGTCAATCTCATCACTTGAAAATATTGCTCCGCCCGATATATCCATCCGTCTGGATCTGTGATGTCAAAGGTTGGCATCTTCAGCTTCATCAACCGTCGATCCGCGTTGATGTCACCTTGCTGCCCCTATCTCCGCCACGGTCACCTCCCCGACCAAATCCTCTGATGAACGCCTCAACTGGTCCTCCCCCGTCAACTCCGTACAACTCCTCAGGCCAACCGGGTCTCTCCCACACCTTCGGCTGGTAGGGGTATCCTGGAAACTCCGGTGCCCGTGCAAAAACGGGTCCTCCTGCTCCTCCGAGCTGCGGTGCAGGTGCTGTCCGGCCTCCTCCATAGCCCCTAGTCTTTGCCCCCGTCCCGGAAAGCCCTCAAACGTCTGTCTTGGGTCGACCACGGTTTCGGTCCCTGTGGAGTGGTCTCCTGTCTCCAAAATTGACCCGCCGGTGCCACAATGACGACTCCCGAAGCCCATTTGCCTCCATCGCCCATCGAAACCCCACCGAAACGGGGTGTGAACCCCACCACACCCCCAAAGGGAGCTGGCGGTGCCGCCGGGCCTACGGGAGGGGCGGCCCAGCTGGCCGAGCCCTCCGACAGGCTCGTCGACCTCCTTGCACCCCCGGCCGGGGTGCCGCCCCTTCCGCACCCCCGGAAGGGGGTGCCGCCTCAGTCGCGCCCTTGAAGGGGGCACGGTAGCCTCCAGAGGGGCCGCAAGGCCCCGCCCAGGTCTCGGTAAGCCTGTGCGGCCCCGGCGCCCCTCTGACAGGCTCTAACGGGCATGTCGACTGAAAAACAGGCCCGTGGGGGCCTGTCGCCTGCCGCCCTTGCCCGGAAAACCCCCCGAGCTGTTGTCTTGCCCTACGGAGCCCGTCGTTGTCGCCGCTTGATCTAGGAGGGCTGATTCGTTGATGGACTCGCCTTGGATCCCCTCCTCTTGGATCTCATTGCCCCGATCTCCTCCTTTCTCCGCCGTTAGGGCTTGCAACATTACCAATATTGTCGGGATCGATGACGTGGCCTCCTTCAACCCTTGGAGATCGCGGCTTGTTTGTTCGGCCTCCCTCCTCATGGTCCGAAGTTCGATTTGGGTGTATTCTTGCGAGTAGGCATGATCCTTGATCGAATCCCCCACCGTCTTCTTCAACCCCTCGAACTTTTCTTCAACCTCCCGATTGAGATCTTTCCATAATGCTTGAATCTTCTCATCCATGATATCCACCTTCGATCTTGTGCCCGTCGCCATGAGATCTCGCCGTTCTGATACCAATTTGATACGATCTGGTAGATCGTATAAGCAAATCAATAAATTTAAAAGTGGAAAATGGAAAAGGTGGACTTTTTATAGAATAGAAATGAGAAGAACTACAAACAAAGTGGGTTTCTTTCGAGACGAAACCATATCTCCTAGCTTTGAATGTTGGATCAAAGCCTAAGAACATTCTCTACGATGCCTAACAAGTTTCTTCACAAATCAAGTATGCCTCTAAAAGAAGACGGCTAGCCCTAATTTATAGAAAAGATGGGATTTACTAATCTAGTCTGAAAAGACTAGAATACCCCTAGAGCCACTAAACCCACTACGCGATGTTCATGCACCTCATACGCCTCACGTAAGTCATGATGGGTGGTCCCGCATCCTCGGTAGCCGGTGGGGTGGATGCGTCCGCATCAGTAACACTCTTAGGAAACTTAGGCATAGCTAGATGGATTAAAATTTTTAATTAAGCATTATTTTTTAAAAACACTAATTACCACCCTTTAGTGTTTGTCTACCATCTACAGGGATCCCAACACATATGACATATGTAAACTAGTCCAATGTGCATATGTACTTTAATCGGTGATAGATTTGACACTAATATCCAGAAAGGAGATAATAGCATGAAGGATCACATTAGAGTCTACGAGTTTACAAAGGTGAGTGCAACATTATATGAGTTAGGAAAACCAATTTCCACAATGGAAATGAGGACCTCAAAATTGGATAACAAAAAATCAAGTTGGCAAGTGAATAGTTACTTAATCTTGGAAGTATATGTTCTTTGAAAGAAATTCTCATCTGCATGCATGGGTAGAACCAGTAAGCAAGACGAACTAGCATTCAGTTAGGTTATCTGTAAGCAAGACGAATGGGTATACTGTAAGCAAGACGAATGTGCATACAGTAAGGGCATTTCAATATTCAACATTGCCCGGCTATACAACCCATGGTTCAAATGATAATTTAGGCATAACGAACCAGAATATAGGCTTGCTAGAAACAATCCAAAAGCTTCAGTTGATGACATGAAATTCTATGCACCAAAAATATCTGGGCAACAAGGCTTAAATTTGAAGTGACATAGGCACATCAAGGAAGTTTTCATGAGACTGTCAGAACCTATAGGACAGAGACTGGCTAGTAAGTGGTGATGAAGAGTGGAAAAAGAAAACAGAGTGACAATGCTTCTTTTGTATTGATATTACAAGATGCTACTAGTGAACAATACAGTTAAAATGCAAATGTAAACCCCTAAACATAATTAACATCTACATGTAAAATTAATTGGGTAAAAACTAGAGAAGAAGACCGCCACAGTTTTATATTTAAATGCTCTTTTTTCTTTATGCGAAAACACTCCCCCTTCTGAGGTTTTCTTTTAAACGTGCCCTACTACTCATCCATATTATAAATTACTGACTTATGATGCATTTGCTGCTTCAGATACCCAGTATCTGCAGAAGGTTTTACCATACCATGTGATTGAATTCAGCTCCTCCAAACAGACCCTCACCGTCCTGCCGATGTTGAAACAAAATAGATTTAGCAGGCATAGATTTCGCTTAATCTAGGCTGTCCTCAGGAGTTTAGGAGTTTACCAGGGCTCAATAACTGATCAAGTTAAAGAGCCCAAGCTATCAGAAAAAGGTTTCAAGATGGGAGTGTTCCTATGAAGATCTGCCAAGTAAATGGGAAGAATGTCAGGATCACCAAAAGCATTGTTGAATTTTACAGATATTATACAGCATATAATCTTACAATGTTGTCCGGCAATGAGAATTCAAGCAAAGATAGGTGAATAAGGGATTGGACTAGTGTCAGATACAAACGGAGCACGAAAACTGAAAAACAAGTTAAACACATTGAGAATAAATAATGGAGAAGATGATATGTGGTTGTCATCCATAGACAAGATACAGATCTTTGTAAACAAGGGGGCTATGTTCACAAAGACGACTGAAATAGTTGCACGTCTGAGGCTTGATGGTTATTTTGATGTTATTAATTGAAAGTTTGAAACAGAAAAAATATTAAGCAATATTTACAAAGTAGATTTGCAGTAGCAGCAACCCATGGCACTTTTTTGTACTCAATAACTAGATCATTTGAACATGCCAAAGTCAAAAGTGCAAAACTTTCTGGTTAATTGATGCTATTGAAAACCTAGTTTAGCTACTGTCAAAACCATGACACTAAATGAAGGCGATTAACCATATATAACAAATATTATTCAAACTTCTACAGCACTACATGATAAATGGATAAAATACCGTTTCCTGAGTGATGTCCTTAGGAAACTTTAGAACCCTGCTTCTAGTTGTTTCATTGGCCGCATGACACTTCGCAGACTTCTCATCACAAAGCTGGACTTCAAGAAATGAATCCTTAACCTAAACACAACAAAAGAACTCCTTATAAAACATGAACAGAAGTAAAATCATAGGGTTGGTTTTATAACTATTAGTCACCTGCTTAGACAGTCTTGGATTCTGAAGGAAAGAATACTCCCTGAAATCAATTTGGGCACCAAAGTCTGCCTCAGGAAGACCTTTCAGCATAACATTCACCTGCATATTCATGTGACTTATTAAGGAGAATTACCAGTTAAATATTAACAAACCAAACAACACAAAAAGCAAAAAAAAAAAGAAGTTAGAAGTTAAAATGTGTTGTGCAATATATTAGGAGGTTTTTCCTTAAAAATATCATAATCTTATAGAAGTGACTAGAAGAACAGCCTTATTTTAAAAATATTTAACAAAATAGCTTACGAGACTTGCCATGTGGTGTGTGCAAGAAAAGGATTGTCTGCCAAGAAACATGAAATCTTATGCTTATTTACTTTCTTGGCCATTTGGATTTATCAGAATGTTTTCAGTTAAAACGTACGGGCGAGGAAAGGACTGAATACAGAATAAAACATCTGATGTTGGACAATTTTCTTTCTCCACACTTCAATATTCTTATTTTGATGGTATCAGAGATCTAATCTTATAGCATCATTGTTGTAGATATAAACCCTAGCTTCGCATCGTACAGGCTCGGTGACACTGCATTATCATGATTTAATAAAGTGCCTTTGTTGCTGATATTCTTTGTTTCCTCAATTTGAACATATGACTTCCAACAAGCAACCTCCCAACCCTTGCCACCTGGGCTAGGCGTCAGGGGCAGAACCAGGTTTTATAGAAAAAGTAGGCATCAGTAACCCAATGACAATGTAATACAAAACAGTCGAGTCTCTATCAGAAAGAGGGAAAATGAGAAACCAATATAGAAAATGGTCACCTCGGAAAAGTTGCCTCCATAGTGCGACACTTTTACTTCTAAAATAATTTTACCAAAACTCCCTATTAAAAACCATTTCAGTAGATAGCCCGTTCAAACTGGAAGACTCCTGTTCAAACTGGAAGACTCTGCATTACCCACTAAAAAGGAAACCATTAATTTGCACACAAAGGAAGGACCATTCACAACCAGAAATATACACCGAAAATTCATTTGGAGTTACTGGCAAAGTAAAAGAAGCCAAACAGAACAGATGTGGAGAATGAAATAAAATAATTGAAGCGAGTTAAAAACAATCAAATCCTTAAAAGGTCATAGAATGAAAACAATGTAGCTACGTTGCAAAGATATATAAAATCCTTTCAACTAAGATTTAAAGTGTGAAGATATATGAATGTGTGTGTATGCATGTGTGTGTGTAGAGATAGACTATGATACACTCAGTGGGATCCAATATGTGGATCCTGTCTTTCCAAAATTAAAAATTGGAAACCCAAATCGAAAATCCTTTCCATTGGATGTGATCATACACGATTAACTACCTTAACATGAAATGCATATGATTTTGATGTGTTGCCTACGCATCAAGTGGTGACAATTTAATCAATTTCGTGACAATTTTGAAACGTTTATTTTTGTCCCCGCCTTTTGTATTGCTAAAACATATGGAACCCATTTGAATTTTTATTTGTAAGTAGTGTAAATATGTTAGATCACATGATATGGAAAGGAATTCCAAATTGGCTTGCCGATTTTTTAATTTATGGTGATAAGATCTGCATCTTGGATCCTAAGGAGTTTACCCTAGCCTAACTCTATAACTATAATATAAGCAGGCAGTGGAGTATAGATGGTTGCATAACTGCAAAAAGCATTTTGGTCTACAATAGGGAAGAGTTTCATGTTTTTCATTGGAAATGGACCAATGGTACGAATGCGTAGCATCTAATCTAGGATATCGTGTGTGCGTGTGCACACGCAGTCACGTGTGGATGGGCACGTGTTCAATGCATAATGAGGGCACTGACCTGTAATGCATTAAGCAAGGATATTCGATCCAATGATATTAAAGTAGACTCCCAAATGGAGATACCTCAAATACATGGTCCATAGGGCAGACAAAAGGTTGCCTGGTCATGGTTCCTTCTAGAATTCCTGGGTGTCCAAACCACATTCGATCAAACCTGCACCATAATGGAGGCATTACCTAAAACAGCAAAGAAAGTTAGACCACCAATTTAAATAGTCACAGAAGAGGAAAATTCTGTAGCAAGAGGCCACTACATATTGTTCATTAGCTATATTTGAAATCTTATCCTACCATATAGTACTTTCCATTCTTTAGAACGACACTGTTTTTCTGAAATCTGAATGTACACTGGTTGCTTTGTTAATATAGATATCTTTGACTCTTCCTATGTATTTCTTCACACAGTATAAAAGCTCTGATAAGAACCGGTAGACAAAATACTGAACAATAATTTGATATATGAATCCATGCATAATTTATTGGCAATACTTTTGTTTATTTGCAATTCTTTCTATAAATTCTTGAATAATAGTGGTGTATGTTAAGAATGGAGTCAGATGAGTTGGAAAAATATTGCACCTTTCGAAGTTAGAATTTTAGTTTGACTTATTACAAACAAACTTTTTTATTGTGGATAATTTAGGGAAGACGAATATTAGTATCCTTTCTCCTTGTGTTTTTTTGTAAATCTCATAGTGAGTCTTGATATCATTTGTTTATTAATTGCTCTACTCCTGCTACTCTACTGTATTTGATTTCTTCATATCTTGTTTCTCTTTTAGAAGGAAGCCTACTTCTCCTCTTTGTTGGTGGACTATATGGAGATCTAAGCATATTAAACAGTGTATCTGATTTCTTTGGTATATGATGATGGTTTTTGTTTGGTTTATTTGGAAAGAAAATAATAATAGAGGCTTAATAATAAGTTATCTACTTTGGCTGACCTTTTAGACTCCATTCTTCACTTTGTTGATTTTTAGGCAAGTTTGTTATCCATGCCGTTCAAGAGGAAAGTTGATATGTCTATTCTCACCTATGGATGCAATAGACTTCATTATGTTCCTACTACAGCTCCCGATGCTTATTCCATCTGGAGCTGATGTTGTTGATGGTTCTCAAATTATTGATGTTATTGCTCCCGGATCTGATGTCTGATTGTTGTTGGGTTTCTCCTTTTAGTCTTAAGATCTTTACTTATTTTGTTGGTCGGCTTGGCTATAGGCATGTGTTGGTCTAGCTCTATTTTGTCTACATGAACTCCTGTTATGGCTATATTTTGTTGGCATGTACTGAACTATGTACCTTAATTGTGTTTGTGTTTGTGTCTGTGTCTGTGTGGTTGTTTTTGTTTTGTTTTTGTTTTGTTATTTTTTTTTGTGGGGGGGGGCGGGCAGGCGGGGGGGGGGGGGGGGGGGGGGGGGGGGGCATTAGGGTGGGGGGCATTAGATCCAACCTAGTTCTCAAAAAAGAGGTTAATCTGCCTGTTTTGCTAATGACAATGATGGACATTCATTAGATCCAAGTCATTTCTCCATGCTGTAGTCTAATTATAACCTTGGAGAATCACCAAGATTGTTATATTTCACAAAAAGAACCTGAGCGTCACTAGAATATCTCATCAAATTGGTTAAGGACAACCTGAATGTGTTAAGTACAAATACATTTTAGAACCCATGTTTATGGAAAAGGCCAAAAAGAAGCTTTCTATTACAAAGTATATCAAAAGTACAATAGGGCACGCTTTGATGTGGAAAAAATAACAAGAATACATACTTTGAGTCTTTGATACTCAAAATGATAAAGCTTACATACTTTGAGTCTTTGATACTCAAAATGATAAATCTTATATAACAATTATTGATTAACAGGTTGACCACAGATTATAGTCAAATCACAAACAAATGTGAATCCATGTAAATTTTTTATTTTAACTTCATAAATGGCCAATAAGTAAAATTCATGATAGGGCAACAGCACTTACCAGTGTCCGGTTCAACAAAGAAGCAACAGCAAGCGCTGTCCTTATTTGCTTCAACTGAAAATTTTAAAAGAAATTATTTGGTATAATTATTGAAGCTTGTATAAAGCATTTACTATTTAAAAGATAAGAGATGCTTACTTGATAATTAACTAATAAAAAGTGAGATTCAAGAGTATGTGGACCATCAAGTAACAATCTCTTAGGGATACTCGGTTTAAATGACAAGAAACCACCTACAAAAAGATTTGTTATAGATCAGAATTATGAAGATATTACAAACCAACTAAACATGATTTACCACAAAAAAGTTCAACCTTCATGCAACTTCAAAGGATAGAATGATACATGCATATCAGGATGGAATGATAAAGAATCATAAAATTTCTCACAGATTTAGACCATAATCTGCCAATGTATGATATCTTAATGCAACAACTATAAAGATAAAGCAATAAAGCCATGTAACTGTACTCAGACTTGTGGTAATCCATTTTACAATCTGATACGAACTAGGGTTTCGTATCAATTAATTTCAGAATTTAAAGGTGGAAAAATATAAAAAGAGGATTTTTGGATCTTATAAATTGCGAAGAACTAAGAAAAAGATTGATAAATGAGTCTCTTTCGAGAGGAGACTCGCTCTCCTAGCTTTGGTGCACGGAACAAAGCCTAAATCCTTCACAAGAGATGCCTACAATTGTTCTTCACAAAATAAGCATAAATAAAATAAAAGACGGCTAGCCCTAATAAATAGAAAATAGGGGATTTACTAATCTAGTCTGAAAAGACTAGAATACCCCTAGCCTAACACCCACCTACGTGGTACCCCGCCTCCTACGTCGCACGTAAGTCACGAGAGGTGGGTGGGTCCCACCCATGTAGCCGCCGGCCCCTGAGGGATGCGGATGCGGGTCCGCATCAATACCCCCCTAAAAGCGCCACCTTGTCCTCAAGGTGGAAGTCGGGGAATTGCTCCTGGATCACTCGATATGCCTCCCACGTCGCATCGCAGTCCGGCAGCCCCGCCCAGTGTATCAGCACCTCCCTCTGTCCGCGCGGCCCCTGACGAACGGCTCGAACCTCCAGTGGCTCCAGCATCACCTCCATCTCCTCAGTAAGTGTGGGCGGTAGGGTAGAGGACACCGTCTGCTCCCCAATAGCTCGTCGAAGCTGCGACACATGAAAGACGGGGTGTATCGTCGCAGTCGATGGTAGCCTCAGCCTGTAAGCCACCTGGCCGATCTTGGCCGAAATCTCAAACGGCCCATAGAACCTCGCTGATAGCTTCTCGTTCCGCCTCCTCGATAACGATCTCTGTCTGTATGGTCTCAGCTTCAGATAGATCATGTCGCCCTCCTGGAAGTGCACATCTCGCCTGTGGCCATCCACCCTGGTCTTCATCACCTGCTGAGCCCGTAATAGATGCTTCTTCAGCTCCTCCATAATGCTCTCCCGCTCCCTCATATAGTCCTCTACCTGGGAGACCGGTGTCTGTCTCTCCCCAAATCGAAGTAGCTCTGGTGGGTCCCTCCCATATAACACCCGAAAGGGTGTCGTCCCTGTTGCTGAATGGTACGAAGTATTGTACCAGTACTCCGCCCAGGCCAACCACCGATACCACTGTCGTGGTGTCTCCGACGCAAAGCACCGCAGATACGTCTCTATGCTGCGATTCACTACCTCCGTCTGCCCGTCGGTCTGAGGGTGATAGACGGTACTCCTCTTCAACATTGTCCCTTGGACACGAAATATCTCCCGCCAGAACCCACTCAGGAACACCTGGTCTCTGTCTGTGACGATGGAAGCTGGGATCCCATGTAACCGTATCACCTCTCGAGTGAAAGCTGCCGCCACTGAAACCGCCGTGTACGGATGTTTCAGTGGTATGAAGTAGGCGTACTTGCTCAGCCTATCCACCACCACAAAAATCACTGAGTACCCCTCTGACCTGGGTAGCCGTCGATAAAATCCATCGTCACCTCCTCCCAGACCCGCTCAGGTAGTGCTAATGGCTGCAAAAGTCCAGTTAGCGCCATGGCCATGTACTTGTGACGCTGGCACACGTCACAAGCGGCAACCAAATGTGCTATCGCTCTCCTCATACCAGGCCAATAAACCTCCCGGGACATCCTCATGTATGTCTGTTGCACCCCGGAGTGTCCCCCAACCACCGAACTGTGGAACTCCTGAAATAATGCGGGTATGAATGCGGACGTCCGCGGCAATATTAACCTCCCCGGTATAACAGTCTCCGCCCCTCCAGGGAGTACCCCTGCAGGGTCTCCCCGCCTCCCTGCAGCTGCTCACGAATCTGCCTCAACTCTGGATCAGCCTCGGCCTCCTGCAGCATGGGCTCCCCATCTATCCACACGGGCAACGAGAGTGCCCTCAAGTGCACCCCCTCCTCTCTGCGCGATAAGGCGTCGGCCGCCTTATTCTCCAGCCCCGGTCTATACTCAATGGCGAACCGGTACCCTACCAGCTTGGATAGCCAGCGCTGGTGCTCCTCCGTCACCAACCTCTGCTCCAGAAGATACTTCAAACTGCGCTGGTCTGTCCTGACCACAAACTCCCTGCCCATCAGGTAGGGCCGCCATTTCTGAATCGCCAGCACGATAGCCATCAGCTCCCTCTCGTAAACAGACTTCAGCCGTGCTCTAGCTGAAAGCACCTGACTGAAGTAGGCTATCGGCTGCCCTAACTGCATCAGGACCGCCCCCTACCCGACGCCTGACGCATCAATCTCCACCACGAATGTGATGCTGAAGTCGGGCAACGCCAAGACCGGTGATGTGGTCATCGCCTCCTTCAAGGCCTCGAAGGCCTTGGTCGCTGCCTCCCCCCACTGGAACCCATCTTTCTTCAGCTGATCTGTCAGTGGGCGGGCAATGGTGTTGTATCCCCTCACGAATTTCCGGTAGTAGCCTGTTGATCGCGCCCCGGCGTATACGTCCCGAGGCGACGGTTGTAGTTTTACCGCAAGCGCACGGTATAGCGGCGAGCGGGTATCGAACACAGGGAGGACGAATGACCGTGCTTGCTCCTAATCAACCTGGCTATTTAGAGGGATAATTGCCTTGGGCGATCCTGTCACAATCGTCAGACAAAAGTGCGAAATATCAAATCAAATAGAGAACGCCTAGGGAATGGGGAATCCCCACTACTCACCATATTTCACAATTGTGGTTCGCCAGTATCGAAATCGCTAGGATGAGAATTTGGATGAACTAGTTGCAACTAAATGTGGAACCAAGCTCACGCTCTCGCGCTGTTGCCGGTCTATAGCTATCCTAGGCTTGGGTCCAATCTCTTGCAAACCCTAGCCTAGGGAAGCTAGCATTGGGATCAACATCATCGTCCAATTGCGCACCGAGTCCAATCTCTTGCAAACTCGGTCCACAATCTAGATTAGGATAGTTCCTACCCGTCCAATCTCTTGCAAACGGGTATCGGCGCGGAATTGCAACCGGAGATCCTAGCATCGGTCCAATTTCTTGCAAACCGATACTTCGAAAATCCGACTCCAACCCAATTCGGATTTCTAGGGCTTCCTATCGAATTGGGATCCAATCTCTTGCAAATCCCAATTGATGTGAATACCTAGCTATCCGTAGTAATTCGATCCCAATCTAATCCCTAATAACAATCCTAGCTCAATTTCTACCGATTCAACACAAATACGAAATTGGGCTTGTAGGGTTCATCCCCACGCCCCAAGACGTGGAGACTACTCACTAATCATAGCAATAGCACAATAATTGGCAAAGAAATAGACAATGGAATTCATCACAACAATGATATAAACAATAAAAATAGAGTTTTTGTGGAAGAGAAGTGCAAACCAATGTAGATCTTCACTCAACCCAACAAAAATCCAAGTTTTTCTCTTCACCAATCACAATTAATAAAGCTAAAAAGTAGACTCAAAAGCTGCAAAAAATCTGAGAGGCTCCTAAAACTAGGGTAAAAACAGAGCTTAAATAGCCCCAAAAATCGTCCAAAAATCCTGACCAAAACGCCCCTGCACAGCCTGTTTTCCGCAAATTTCGCTACAGGCAGCGCATCGCACTCGGCCGAGTGACAAAAGTCGCTCGGCCGAGTGAAAACCCTGTAAATTCTCCAGTAAGTCGGGGACTTCAGGGGTCTTCAGTTCGGGGGTGGCTCGGCCGAGTGAGTTGTCGTCACTCGGCCGATGGCTTCACTTCACTCGGGCGGACGGGATTCGCCACTCGGCCGAGTGGGTCTTCTGAAGCTCAGATGGCCGAAAAACAGTAACTTCGGTCTTTTTGAGGGCCTTCGTCTGGGCGCCACTCGGGCGGACGTGGTAGCGTCACTCGGCCGATGTGGTCTCCGTCGCTCGGCCGAGTACACATGGAAGTCGTGTCTGAACGGGTCGGCCGAGCAGTGTCTCGCTGGTCGGCCGAGTTGCTCCTCCACTCGGCCGAGTGGGACACAAAAAATGCCCAAACTGGTCGTTTTGGCCTCCTCGTCGCTCCGGCGACGTCCATTCTTCTTCCGCTCCTCTCTAATAGCAAAATACCCCTCGGGGAGGTCGTCGGTGGCCGTCTAGATTACACGCATCTCGAGATCACTCCTAATCGCGCCAAATCACCTGAAATGCGACAAAAACAACAAATCGTGAAAAGCATCGCAATACCGTCGATATATCGTGAAAAACATAATTTGGGCGATCAAAATGGCATGCAAACATGCGGGAAAAGGGGGTAAAATAAGGAGTGATCAAAATCCCCCAAGCTTGCCTCTTACTCGTCCTCGAGGAAGATAAGTAAAAAGCGAACCCGGTGGATTCGGAAAACGAAAACGGCGAAAAACGAAAAAAAATGAAAAACGAAGAAGAATGAAAACCAAACGAAAATAAAGGAAGAAAGAAAGAAGAGGTAGGATGCTAGATCATTTTCTCAGGACGTGGGTTTCACTTACTCTTATGGCATGCACCGAGTGAGAAATACATGTCAAAGAATCTCATTTTGATATCATAGTAGAATAGTGCAAGTAGAAAATAGAAAACCCACGAACAACGGTATAATCATGAGAAACGGAATGATTTTAAAATTAACATCGCCTGAATCATCTAAAGCGGTATACAAGTCTCAGATCACACACTTTTCAATTGAACGCTTTCTATCTGGAGTATAAGAGTATCACATCATAGAATAGAGAGAATAGAAAAGTATGGGTTTCATGAAATGAATGCTAGGCTTAGATTTCTGGATTTCGTAAAGCTAGAAACAATCTCACCGAGTATAGAATATTACTTAGCCTAGGTTGTCGTGCTATGTCAAGTAGTCGCTCTCTCACACATCAATGGATCTCCTCCCCCAAGCTTATCTATAAGCGTGGTGGCACAAAAATATTTACATCCACATTCTTATAAAGCTCCAAAGGCAAAGAAGAGAAAGAAGAAAGAAAGAAAATAAGCGAGATGGGAT
>JAULAV010008291.1:0-92115 GCA_030789695.1 Scilla litardierei | reverse complement strand
AAATCGAGAAGACAAAATTAGGCCAAAATTATATTATTTCATACAAGGACCCATATCTTCCAAAAATGCAAAAAACAGCCTCAATTTAAGAAAAATCCGAAAAATGTCTATTTGAACCGGGAGATAGCAATCATCAACAGAAAAAAATAAGTGAAGACAAACGTAGTCTATTAAAATCATATCATTTAAAAAAATACAGAAAATACCACCGACCTTATAAAAATATGTAAAAACGTCCGTTGGAACAGGAAGATCTCATCTTCAACTGAAAAATAAGACAAGACAAAATTAGGCCAAAAATCATATCATTTAATAAGAAGATCCATCTCTTCCAGAAAATTTAGAAAATAATCCCGAGGTCAGAATAATACGAAAAATGTCTGTTAGAAATGGGAGATCGCTATCTTCAACTTAAAAATAAAAGAAGACAAAATTAGGCAAATAAATCATATCATTTGATAAAAAAGATCCATAACTTCTTGAAAATGTAGAAAAATAGCACCGAGCTTAGAAAAATCCGTAAAAATATCCATTGGAACCGAGAAATCGCCATTTATAATTGAAAAATAAGAAATGACAAAATCAGGTTATAAAATCATGTCATATAATATATAGATTCATATTATACAAAACATATAAACAATAGCACGTAGCTCAAAAAAATCCACATAAATGTCCATTGGTAGCGGTAGATCGCCAACTTCAAATTAAAAAAAGAGGACAAATTTGGGCCAAAAATCACATCATTCCAAAAATGTCCGTTGGAACCGGGAGATCGCCATCTCCAACTTAAAAAAGTGAACACAAACTTAAGCTATAAAAATCATAACATTTAATAAAAAGATAAATAAATTTTTGAAAATTTAGAAAATAGCACTGAACTCAGAAAAATCCTCAAAAATATTTGTTGGATCGGGATATTACCATCTTCAACTGAAAAAATAAGAGAAGAAAAAATTAGGCCAAAATCATATCATTTAATTAAAATATCCATAACTTCCCGAAAATGTAGAAAAATAGACCCAAGCTTAAAAATAGACAAAAATGTCCATTGGAACCCGAGGATCGCCATCTTCAACTGAATAACAAGAGAAGACAAAAATTAGGTCATAAAAATCTTATCATTTAATATAATGATTCATATCATACAGGAAATGTCGAAAATAGCTCAGAGCTCAGAAAAATCAGAAAAAGGTCTGTTGAAACCGGGAGATCGCAATATCTGAAAAAAGGGAAGACAAAATTTTGCCAAAAATCGTATCATTTAATAAAAAGACTCATATCTTCCAGAAAATGTAGAAACACAGCCCAAACCTAAGAGAAATCAGCAAAAAATTTCGTTGGAACCTGGAGATCACCATTTTCAACTGAAAAATATGAGAAGCCAAAATTAGGCTATAAAAATCTTGTCATTAATAAAGAGATCCATATCTTTAATAAATTGTAGAAAATAGCACCGAGCTCAGAAAAATTCGTAAAAATGTATATTGGAACCAAGAGATCGCCACCTTCAATTGAAAAAAGAGAAGAAAAAATAGGATATAAAAATCATCTCATTTAATACAAAGATTCTTATCTTCCAAAAAGTGTACAAAATAGACGCCAGCTAAGAAAATCCGCAAAAATGTCCATTGGACCAGGGAGATCGCCATCATCAATTGAAAAATAAGAGAAGACAAAATTAGGCCAAAATATCATATCTGTTGTGAATAGGCCCATTGGGCCCATTGGGTATCCACCCACCATTGAATGCTATATATATGAGGGCAGGGGACTCCTAATCCTCTACACCTTTTACCCTACGCTTTTTCCTTCATAACCCGTTATCAGCACGAATCTACTCGAAGGAAAAAGACGACGGCTCTAAAGGAGGAGTTCATCCCCAACGTCAATTTTAAGAAGATCTTGTTCTTCTCAATGGGGAGCGTAAATGGCATCCTTCATCGACCGCCGTCTAGATTCCATAGCCGAATCTAGAAGGTAAATCCTTAATTTTTTAGATCTATACTTGCTTTTCCGGTAGATCTGCATGTTTTAGATCACGTAGATCATGAACACGGTAAAAATCGAATTTTTTTAGATCCGCATGTCTAAAAAACATTAAAAATTGATTTTTTAATGATCCATGGTTGTGCCCTGAAGGCGCGGTGGACGTGCCTTCGTGCACGGCCAGGCCATGCTTTTGGGCATGGCCAGTCGCGCCCCAACAGCGCGACGGTCGTGCCCTGCAGGCACCGTCGACCGCCACGACGGCCATGCCTATAGGTGTGGCCAGCCGCCGCGGCGGCCACCGTGGGCCCCCTCTTCCTAGGGTTTTTCGAAACCCTAGCCATTAACTGGCCTTTTTAGGGGGATGCCCATTAACTCTTTTTGGTTGTTTTTTTGGCCATAAAGCCCGAAAATTATCCTATTTTTTCACAAAAATTTCTTTTTTAATTATTTGGGCATCTAAAGCCCACTAATTAAATAAATATTTAATTGTTTTAGAGTTGGGCGAAAAATAAATAAAGATACAAAATGGATCATAATTACATGTTTTATATGTTAGAGACTTGAGCACACACTTCACTTATTAGACTATTTTTAAATCTATGCATGTGATGTCATATATCTGCATGGTTGTATATGTATATAATATCTGCGTGGATGTGCTATTAGACTATGTTTTTAGGGATCAGCTAGGTTTCCGACACTTTTTCCTTTTTCTGCAATTGTTTTCTTTTTGAGAGAACTTGTATGTGAGGTTATAAATGTAAAAGTCAAAGCTAAAGGACCACCCCATGGAAATGAAGACACTAGCATAAAGAGAAAGGGGCTTTTCTTAAAGTTCCCAAGTTGTCTTTATTTTTTGCACT
Source organism: Scilla litardierei (assembly GCA_030789695.1). NCBI lineage: Eukaryota > Viridiplantae > Streptophyta > Magnoliopsida > Asparagales > Asparagaceae > Scilla > Scilla litardierei. The sequence continues at coordinate 89,260 of JAULAV010008291.1, read as the reverse complement.
TTTTTTTATTTATGATGTATCTTCGGACTTTTTCTTTTTCTTTTTAGTGCTCGGCTGGCTGATCCCCATAGTTCTAAATTAATTCTTTGCTCATATTAAATGTGTGGATGTTTAACTTTAATAGTCAAATAATTCATGTTATTTTTATATTGCTAGATTGCACAGATGGCCACATTGCTAATGTTGATTTCTCGGTCCTGAAGGCCGATGGGTCGAACTACTTGGCAGCTGGACCTGAAGTTCCACCTTTGCTCTTATGGGTTCAATCTAACACCCACAGCAAAGCTAACAATCAATACTGCCACAGCTGAAAAGGATGCTTCTATAGAATCCCCTACTATAGGAGAAGTTTTCGATATACTTAAAGTGAAAGCCATTTTTTATATTAGGAAACACTTAGACTCGACCCTGAAGGACGAGTATCTTACTGTAGAGGATCCCTATGAGCTGTGGACCGCACTTGAGGAGAGGCACAGACATCAAAGGGATATCATACTCTCTCTTGCGTAGTACGAGTGGACTCACCTCCACATACATGATTACAAATCCGTAGCGGAGTACAAATCAGCATTATTCCAAATCACCTCATGCCTAAAGTTGTGTGGTGAGAATATGTTGAGTATTGATTCCCCGGATTTGGTTTTGATGATGAACAAACATAAATATCGTGAACTAACTCTTTGTGAGCGCAGTTATGGAGATCGTCGTCAAATTTCTATGAACATCAAAAGCGACGTCTCAAGACTTCTCAAAGCACGTGATCGTGTGCCTAAAGCTTCGTTGAAACTCAAGGACCATTATTGAAGTCAAGAAGATTCGATTGAAGCTTTTGAAGACGGTTCGTCAAGTTTTATTTATAGTCTTCTAGCTTCTTTTCGTAGAATGTTAAGCCTTGAGTAGGTCTTACGTTTTAATCTTCATAACGCTCATATCGTAGAGCTAGGATCTTATTAGAAGCCCATAGAAACTTTCCCGAAGCTTCGTGCTTCGATTCGCGGCTTCTTGTGCATGTTAGTTGGTTTAAGAAGAAGAACCAACCGACTAGATGGCAATCTAGTCGGTCGGCAAAGCTTCTTGAACCGACTAGAATGCCTTCTCAATTTCAGCTCACTTACTGTTTACAGTTAGTCGGTCCAAGAAGGTTCACCGACCGACTAGTTGTGAAACTAGTCGGTTAGGAATCCTTCTTAGACCGACTAGTTGAGCTTCCACTGTTCAGCCTAACTTACTATTTACAATTAGTCGGTCAAAGCACAACGACCGACCGACTAGTTGAGAAACTAATCGGTTAGAAGTTGTTCTTAAATCGACTAGCTGTATTTGAATTCAGCCTATTTGATTTCATCTGTTAGTCGGTCAACGTTCACTCACCGACCGACTAGTTGTGAAACTAGTCGGTTGGCAAGTCTTCTTGGACCGACTAGTTCTATATTCCCTGAACTTCTTCTTTTGGCTGTTCTTCAGTTAGTCGGTTCATGTTGTTTCACCAACTGACTAGTTGATGAACTAGTCGGTCAATGTTCCTTCTTTGACCGACTAGTCTACTTCAGAATAGAGCCGTTGGAGCATTAAATGCCACGAATTTTGCTCTCTCTTTCCTCTATCCTATATATACTTGAAGGGCTGCTTTCATAGCATTCAAGGCTGATATTTATTGAAGTTTAGATATCAAAGAGAAGCAATTACTTCTCATTCAAAGCTCATTCATTTCTCACTTGAATCTCTCCCTCACTCTTATTTCAAAAGAGAGATTCATTGATTGTGAGCCTTCCAAGCCAAAAGCTTGATCCAAGGCCACCAACATCCTCCTAGGCGTCCATTGCTGATCTATATCTTGGAGCTAGGGTTTGGTGCCTTCATCTTCCCCAAAATCCTCTTTGCCCTAAATCGTAAGTTTTACTCAAGGCATAGGTTTTGTGGTAAGCATTTCGTATTTCATTTACTTTGAATATTGCAAATGTTTTACTCTCGGTTGTGAGAGTTTGTTTGTGATCCCGGTTTGTGGGAGTCACAATTTTATTTGTGTATGATTTGATCTTGTAAAGGTTTCTACAAGTATTTCATAGTGCAAATTTGAGTTAGAAGTTTCTAACTCAAGTATCAGGAGGGGATCCAGGTGTTTGGGACGTAGGATCACCGGGAACAAGTCGGGGAGACTTGGGTGGATCCGAACCCGTTAAATCGATTGTTTGCGATTGCATTTCTTTGTTGTCAATATTTACATTTCTGTATTGTTGGTTGAGTTTGCAAGATAATTAGGAATTTGATTAATAGCATCAAGCAATGTAATATTGATCTGGCACTTCTGAAAAATTTCTCGAATCTCAGTTTGATACTTATCTTTGCTTTTCTGAAGTAGCCGATGAGGGTAGGGTGCTGCAGGTACATATGCTGCGGGTTCCTTCTCTTTAATGACGCTTTTGCTCACACCCACGTCCGTGCTCTCTTCCTGCACCTCCTCTTGCTCTTTAATTCCCTCTTCATGGATCTGAATTCCCTATTCCTGCTCAGCTTGTCTGCTCGGTGGATCAGGCTTCTGAATCTCTTTTCCACTCCTCAAAGTGGACACCGCTTGGCAAGGCTTCATATTATTTCCTGCAGAAGAAGATGAGCCCATATTAGGATTTGGAATTGACTGAGATGGAAGCTTACCTTTTTCTAATGTCGTTGTAAGCCTCGCCAAGCTCTCGCTCATCTGCTGATTCTGAGTCTGCTGAGCCTGAAATTGAGCCTGCTGCTGCTGCATCTGAGCTTGTTGCAATTGGATAAGCTGCTGAAGCGCATCGCCAAATGGTTGCATCTGCTGTTGTTGCACTGGCTCATGGTCCCTCCTCTGGTTCCCACCTTGATAGTTGTTGTTGTTGTATTGAGGTTGTCGAAACGGAGGGGGAGCCTGCTGCTGCTGAGTCTGCTGATTGGGGCCCCAGTTCAAGTTTGGATTGTTGCGCCACCCCTTGTTGGAATTGAAGTTCTGGTAATTCGAAGACACTTGATTCACCCCAGTAGGATTTCCTAGCATGCTCTTCAAGGCTGGAAGTGTGGGGCATGCACTGGTGTTGTGGCCACTAACGTCGCAAAGTGTGCAAGTCTGCTCTATCTCAACCGCCTTGGCCTCTTTCAAATTCATGGCATGAAGCTTGTTTGAGATCATGGCCTCCATCTTTGCCTCCAACGCATCCTCTTGCTTCAAATTAAATACCACTCCTCGTGTGGGCTGGGATGGTGCAGAGTGGCCTCCTCTCTCGTAGTCTGAAGTAGTGTCCCATGTCTGCGCATTTTCTGCTATCTCCTCCAGGTACGTCCAAGCTTCGTCTGGCTCTTTATCAAAGAATCCTCCATTGCACATCATCTCTACAAATTGCTTCATTTGCGGCTGCAGTCCGTCGTAGAAGAAGCCAATAATCCTGCTTTTGTCGAAGCCATTGTGCGGACATGCGAGCAGCAACTCATTGAACCTTTCAAATGCCTGGTAGAATGTTTCCTCGCTTTTCTGGGCAAAGTTCATAATCTGCCGCTTCAGTCCCTGTGTCCTGTGAATAGGAAAAAACTTCTTTAGAAATTCAGCCTGCAAATCAATCCATGTAGTAATAGAGCGTGATGGCAATGCATTCAACCAATTTTAGCTTTGTCTTTTAATGAAAATGGGAACAGTTTAAGATATATCGTATCCTCGCTAGTTTTCCCATCAAAGCATGTCAAGCAAACCTCCTCAAATCCTTTAATATGAAGATATGGATTTTCCTTGTCTAACCCATGAAAGGTGGGTAAGAGTTGGATCACCCCAGGTTTAAAATTGAAAGAATTTGCATCGACGGGTAAAACAAAGCATGAAGCAGTGCTAGTCCTAGTGGGTCTGAGTAAATCTTTTAAAGTCCTAGGCACTCCAGGTTGCACATTATTTTCGTTGTTGTTGCTAAAATTTTCATCCATATTATTATTAGCCATATCAAAACGTCGAGTGAACCTATGTGTCCTAGGAGTCCTATGCCACATAAACTAGCACAAATATTTTTTTTATATAAAAGGAAACAAAAATTATATACAATAAAGTGGAAAGATCTCACCGAAGGTCCTCTGAATGAAATAAACCGTAGTAACAAACCGTTCTCCCCGGCAACGGCACCAAAAACTTGGTGGGCTCCGAAAGGTGCTTCTCTCAAGCGCAAGAGTCCGTTCAAGTAGTAAAATCTGGGAGTCCAGATGTCGAATCCTCGGGAGAAATCTGTTGAAACCACAAGTCCAAATCAAATAGAGTAACTACGAATAAAATCTAAGCACTTTAATAGTGATGGTGAAGGTGGTATGAAAAGTGTGTGATGATGGGATTGTTACATGCGATCAATGCAAACAACGAACTCTAGTTTGTGAAAAATAGATATAAAAGGCATGTACATGGCATGGGTTCATTAGGATCAGCGAATCGTAAGCTTTAGTTGATCAAGTATAACGCAACGAAACCTCCTTTTGGGAGCGAATCGTCGGAAGATGTCCTTTTGGGAGTTAACGCATCAATTCTAATAGTATATCGCTAAAGTTGTAAACGTACATATGAAGTATGAAGCTCTCTTTTGGAGAGATCAAATCTCACCCTTGTGGGGTGATCATCAACTAGATCAATTCTTTTGGAATATGAAAAAGTAGATTTAAGAGCGACGATTAAACTTTAGCAAATATAGCGATTAAGCGCAATAATACAACCAATGAATACGATTCACATCACCTAATTACTCCATACCATGCACATAAAATATTTAGCGACTCATGGTGCAGAAATACACAAATTTCAGATCAGAATTCATAAGTTTATTAGCAAAATACGGAGGTTTAAGGGCAAAATACAAGCTAAAACACCCAAATATGAGCTAGAGTTGAAGAAAATATCACCAATTCTCCTTGAAAAGACTTTAAAACTCTCTGGAAATAAGAAAATAGGCTCTGGAATTTTACAGAATTTTTGCAGAAGAAATTACGGCTCCTAGATGCTCCAATACACCAATTATACGCCCAAAAACCCTAGAATACGCTTAAATAATAAGATTGCGGGTTTATTGGGCTTAACGGGTTCAAACCCGCTCTAAAATCGCGCCCGACTCAATCCACGTCGTAGATCTCGAGCGGGGTAATTACTGGCCGTCCATCGCAGCGGGATCGATCGTGGGAGCGACGCGTGTTCGCCAAAATTCGCGCTCAGCGCTTCGCGAATCCGCATCCGCCTCGGAGCAACGGTGGACCGTCCGATCGAGATCAGACGGCTACGAGAACGCCACGTCGCCCCGATAATTCACGCGATCCGACTCCGGAGCGGGGTTCTTTTCGACCGTCGGATCGTAATCCAACGGTCATCACTTCGCTGCATTCGTCGCTCGTCCGGGGTCGAGATCGTCCGTCGGATCTCCATCTGAGGGCGTAGGAGAGGCCACGTAGCCGCTGCGATCTGAGTTGATATCCGCCGTTGGATGATGATCCAACGGTCACGAAAATATCGCATCGCCCGTGCGATCGGACCGTCGGATTAGGCGAGAACGGCTAGGATGGTGCCACGAGTCGCGTTCTGATTGGCTGGCGGCCGTATAATCCGTATTTCTTGCGTATTTCTCCATTTAAATTGTATTCTGCATTCAAAAATTCACAGTAATTAGCACAGATCTCAGAAAAATACAAATAAATAGTCGTTGGAATCGTGAGATTGAGAGGATGCTATGAAAAAAATAAAATGTGCAGAAATGCGTCGTTAAATGCTGTTTTGTGCTCAAATAGTGTGTTTTCTCTAATAAATAAATATGTAGAAAATACTTATGTACTAGAGAACAATATGGCATCACATGAGCACAAAATAGGGCTAAATGGGGGTCAAATACGTAATATTGAACCCAAATCAGTAGCTCAGAAAATACGTAAAAATATCCGTTGAAACCGGGAGATTGCCATCTGCAATATGAAAATAAGAGAAGATAAAATTCAGCCAAAAAATCATATCATTTAATAAATCGATTCATATCTTCCAGAAAATTTGGAAATTAACTTGGAGCTGAGAAAAATCCGCAAAAATATACGTCGAAATCGGGAGATTAGCATCTTCAACTAAAAAATTAGAGAAGACAAAATTAGGCCAAAAATCATATCATTTAATATAAATATCTAACTTTCAGAAAATGCAGAAAATAATCACGAGCTTAGAAAAATCCACAAAAATGTCCTGTGGAACTCGGAGATATACATCTTCACCTTAAAAAATAAGAGAAGGCAAAATTAGGCTATAAAAATCATATCATTTAATATAAAGATTCATATCTTACAGAAAATTTAGAAAATGTCCCGGAGTTCAGGAAAATCATCAAAAATGTCCATTGGAACTGGGAGATCGCAATCAACTGAAAAATAAGAGAAGACAAAATTAGGCCAAAAATCATTTCATTTAATTAAAAGATACATATCTTCCAGAAAATGTAGAAAAATTGACCCAAGCAAAGAAAAATCTGCAAAAATGTCTGTTGGAACTGGGAGATCGCGATCTTCAACTGAAAAAATAAAAGAAGACAAACTTATGCTATAAAAATCATATCATTTAATGAAACGATCCATTTCTTACATAAACTATAGAAAATAGCTTCGATCTCAAAAAAATCCCCAAAAATGTCCATTGGAACCGGATGATCGCTATCTGCAATGGAAAAAATAAGAGAAGACAAAATTATGCCAAAAATCATATCATTTAATAAAAGATCTATGTCTTTTAGAAAATGTAGAAAATAGTCTCGCGGTGAGAAAAATCCGCAAAAATGTCCGTTGGAACCGGAGATCGCCATTTTCGACTTAAAAAAATAAGAGAAGACAAACTTAGTTTATGAAAAACAAATCATTTAATAAAAACATCCATAAAATGTCTGTTGGAACCGGGAGATCTCGTCTTCTTCAACTAAAAAATTAAGAGAAGACGAACTTAGGCTATAATAATCATATCATTTAATAAAAAGATTCATGTCTCTAATAAAATATAGAAAATAGCACCGAGCTCAGAAAATTTCTAAAAATAGCTATTAGAACTGGGAGATCGCCAGTTAGAACCGGGAGATCGCCATTTTCAACTGAAAAATAAAAGAAGAAAAAATTAGGTTATAAAACTCATAAGATTTAAAATAAATATTCCTATCTTACAGAAAATATTATTAATAGTGCTGAGCTCATAAAAATCCCACATAAACATTTATTGAAACCGACATATCACCATCTTCAACGAAAAAAATAATAGAAGACAAAATTAGGCCAAAAAATCATATCATTTAATAAAAATATCTATATCTTCGAGAAAATGTAGAAAAATAGTCCAAAACTCTGAAAAAACTACAGAAATGTCCGTTGGAATTGAAAGATCGCCATTTCAACTGAAAAATAGGTGAAGACAAAATTAGACTACAAAGAGCATATCATTTGATAAAAATATGCATATATTCAAGAAAATGAAGAAAATAACACCGCGCTCAGAAAAATCAGCAAAAAAGCCCATTGTAACTGGGAGATCACCATCTTCAACTGAAAAATAAGGGAAGACAAAATTAGGTTATAAAAATCCTATAATTTAATATAAAGATACATATCATATAGAAAACATAGGAAATAGAACATAGATAAAAAAATTCATAAAAATGTCTGTTGGAACCGGAAGATTGCCATATTCAACTGGAAAATAAGAGAAGACAAACTTGGGCTATAAAAATCATATACTTTAATAAAAAGATTCAAATCTTCCATAAAATTTAAAAAATAGCACCGAGACCAGAAAAATCCCCAAAAAATTCCGTTGGAAACAGAATATCACCGTCTTCAACTGAAAAATAAGAGAAGACAAACTTAGTCTATAAAAATCATATCATTTAATAAAATTAACCACATCATTAATAAACTGTAGAAATATTCCTGGGCTCAGAAAAATCTGCAAAAATATCGTTTGGAACTTGAGTTTGCCATCTTCAAATAAAAATAAGAGAAGACAAAATTAGGCCAAAAAATCATTTCACTTAAAAAAAGATCCATAACTTCCCGAAAATGTAGAAAAAATAGTTTCGTGTTCAGAAAAGTCCGAAATGATGTCTGTTGGAACCGGGAGATCATCATCATCAACAGAAAAATAAGAGAAGACAAAATTAGGCTGCAAAATCATATCATTTAATAAAAAGATCTACATCTTCAATAAAATGTAAAAATAGCCTTGAACTTAGAAAAATTCGCAAAAATGTCTTTTGGGAGATCGTCATCTTCAACTATGCCAAAAATCATATCATTTGATAAAAAGAAACATATATTCCAGAAAATATAGAAAATAGCCAAGAGGTCAGAATAATACGCAAAAATGTTCGTTGGAACCGAAACATCGTTATCTTCAACTAAAAATAAGAGAGTACAAAATTAGACCTTAAAAATAGCCTAGAGCTCAGAAAAATTTGTAATAATATTGGCGTAGAGCCAAGAGATGACCATTTCAACTGTAAAAAATAAGAGAAGAAAAATATAGGGAATAAAAATAATATCATTTAATAAAAAGTTTTATTCTTCCCTTAAATGTAGAAAATAGCACCAAGCTCAAAAAAATGCGCAAAAATTTTCGTTGGAACTGGAAGATCGCCATCTTCAATTAAAAAATAAGAAAAGACAAAATTAGGCTATAAAAATCATACCATTTAATATAAAGATCCATATCTTACAGAAAATATAGAAAATCTCACGGAGCTAAGAAAAATCTGCAAAAATATTCGTTGAAACCAGGAGATCGTCATCTTCATCAAAAAAATCGAGAAGACAAAATTAGGCCAAAATTATATTATTTCATACAAGGACCCATATCTTCCAAAAATGCAAAAAACAGCCTCAATTTAAGAAAAATCCGAAAAATGTCTATTTGAACCGGGAGATAGCAATCATCAACAGAAAAAATAAGTGAAGACAAACGTAGTCTATTAAAATCATATCATTTAAAAAAATACAGAAAATACCACCGACCTTATAAAAATATGTAAAAACGTCCGTTGGAACAGGTAGATCTCATCTTCAACTGAAAAATAAGACAAGACAAAATTAGGCCAAAAATCATATCATTTAATAAAAAGATCCATCTCTTCCAGAAAATTTAGAAAATAATCCCGAGGTCAGAATAATACGAAAAATGTCTGTTAGAAATGGGAGATCGCTATCTTCAACTTAAAAATAAAAGAAGACAAAATTAGGCAAATAAATCATATCATTTGATAAAAAAGATCCATAACTTCTTGAAATTGTAGAAAAATAGCATCGAGCTCAGAAAAATCCGTAAAAATATCCATTGGAACCGAGAAATCGCCATTTATAATTGAAAAATAAGAAATGACAAAATCAGGTTATAAAATCATGTCATATAATATATAGATTCATATTATACGAAACATATAAACAATAGCACGTAGCTCAAAAAAATCCACATAAATGTCCATTGGAAGCGGTAGATCGCCAACTTCAAATTAAAAAAGAGGACAAATTTGGGCCAAAAAATCACATCATTCCAAAAATGTCCGTTGGAACCGGGAGATCGCCATCTCCAACTTAAAAAAGTGAACACAAACTTGCTATAAAATCATAACATTTAATAAAAAGATAAATAAATTTTTGAAAATTTAGAAAATAGCACTGAACTCAGAAAAATCCGCAAAAATATTCGTTGGATCGGGATATTGCCATCTTCAACTGAAAAAATAAGAGAAGAAAAAATTAGGCCAAAAATCATATCATTTAATTAAAATATCCATAACTTCCCGAAAATGTAGAAAAATAGACCCAAGCTTAAAAATAGACAAAAATGTCCATTGGAACCCGAGGATCGCCATCTTCAACTGAATAACAAGAGAAGACAAAAATTAGGTCATAAAAATCTTATCATTTAATATAATGATTCATATCATACAGGAAATGTCGAAAATAGCTCAGAGCTCAGAAAAATCAGAAAAAGGTCTGTTGAAACCGGGAGATCGCAATATCTGAAAAAAGGGAAGACAAAATTTTGCCAAAAATCGTATCATTTAATAAAAAGACTCATATCTTCCAGAAAATGTAGAAACACAGCCCAAACCTAAGAGAAATCAGCAAAAAATTTCGTTGGAACCTGGAGATCACCATTTTCAACTGAAAAATATGAGAAGCCAAAATTAGGCTATAAAAATCTTGTCATTAATAAAGAGATCCATATCTTTAATAAATTGTAGAAAATAGCACCGAGCTCAGAAAAATTCGTAAAAATGTATGTTGGAACCAAGAGATCGCCACCTTCAATTGAAAAAAGAGAAGAAAAAATAGGATATAAAAATCATCTCATTTAATACAAAGATTCTTATCTTCCAAAAAGTGTACAAAATAGACACCAGCTAAGAAAAATCCGCAAAAATGTCCATTGGACCAGGGAGATCGCCATCATCAATTGAAAAATAAGAGAAGACAAAATTAGGCCAAAATATCATATCTGTTGTGAATAGGCCCATTGGGCCCATTGGGTATCCACCCACCATTGAATGCTATATATATGAGGGCAGGGGACTCCTAATCCTCTACACCTTTTACCCTACGCTTTTTCCTTCATAACCCGTTATCAGCACGAATCTACTCGAAGGAAAAAGACGACGGCTCTAAAGGAGGAGTTCATCCCCAACGTCAATTTTAAGAAGATCTTGTTCTTCTCAACGGGGAGCGTAAATGGCATCCTTCATCGACCGTCGTCTAGATTCCATAGCCGAATCTAGAAGGTAAATCCTCAATTTTTTAGATCTAGACTTGCTTTTCCGGTAGATCTGCATGTTTTAGATCACGTAGTTCATGAACACGGTAAAAATCGAATTTTTTAGATCCGCATGTCTAAAAAACATTAAAAATTGATTTTTTTAATGATCCATGGTTGTGCCCTGAAGGCGCGGTGGCCGTGCCTTCGTGCACGGCCAGGCCATGCTTTTGGGCATGGCCGGTCGTGCCCCAACAGCGCGACGGCCGCGCCCTGCAGGCACCGCCAACCGCCACGATGGCCATGCCTATAGGCGTGGCCAGCCACCGTGGCGGCCACCGTGGGCCCCCTCTTCCTAGGGTTTTTCGAAACCCTAGCCATTAACTGGCCTTTTTAGGGGGATGCCCATTAACTCTTTTTGGTTGTTTTTTTGGCCATAAAGCCCGAAAATTAGCCTATTTTTTCACAAAAATTTCTTTTTTAATTATTTGGGCATCTAAAGCCCACTAATTAAATAAATATTTAATTGTTTTAGAGTTGGGCGAAAAATAAATAAAGATACAAAATGGATCATAATTACATGTTTTATATGTTAGAGACTTGAGCACACACTTCACTTATTAGACTATTTTTAAATCTATGCATGTGATGTCATATATCTGCATGGTTGTATATGTATATAATATCTGCGTGGATGTGCTATTAGACTATGTTTTTAGGGATCAGCTAGGTTTCCGACACTTTTTCCTTTTTCTGCAATTTTTTTCTTTTTGAGAGAACTTGTATGTGAGGTTATAAATGTAAAAGTCAAAGCTAAAGGACCACCCCATGGAAATGAAGACACTAGCATAAAGAGAAAGGGGCTTTTCTTAAAGTTCCCAAGTTGTCTTTATTTTTTGCACTTTTTTTATTTATGATGTATCTTCGGACTTTTTCTTTTTCTTTTTAGTGCTCGGCTGGCTGATCCCCATAGTTCTAAATTAATTCTTTGCTCATATTAAATGTGTGGATGTTTAACTTTAATAGTCAAATAATTCATGTTATTTTTATATTGCTAGATTGCACAGATGGCCACATTGCTAATGTTGATTTCTCGGTCCTGAAGGCCGATGGGTCGAACTACTTGGCAGCTGGACCTGAAGTTCCACCTTTGCTCTTATGGGTTCAATCTAACACCCACAGCAAAGCTAACAATCAATACTGCCACAGCTGAAAAGGATGCTTCTATAGAATCCCCTACTATAGGAGAAGTTTTCGATATACTTAAAGTGAAAGCCATTTTTTATATTAGGAAACACTTAGACTCGACCCTGAAGGACGAGTATCTTACTGTAGATGATCCCTATGAGCTGTGGACCGCACTTGAGGAGAGGCACAGACATCAAAGGGATATCATACTCTCTCTTGCGTAGTACGAGTGGACTCACCTCCACATACATGATTACAAATCCGTAGCGGAGTACAAATCAGCATTATTCCAAATCACCTCATGCCTAAAGTTGTGTGGTGAGAATATGTTGAGTATTGATTCCCCGGATTTGGTTTTGATGATGAACAAACATAAATATCGTGAACTAACTCTTTGTGAGCGCAGTTATGGAGATCGTCGCCAAATTTCTATGAACATCAAAAGCGACGTCTCAAGACTTCTCAAAGCACGTGATCGTGTGCCTAAAGCTTCGTTGAAACTCAAGGACCATTATTGAAGTCAAGAAGATTCGATTGAAGCTTTTGAAGACGGTTCGTCAAGTTTTATTTATAGTCTTCTAGCTTCTTTTCGTAGAATGTTAAGCCTTGAGTAGGTCTTACGTTTTAATCTTCATAACGCTCATATCGTAGAGCTAGGATCTTATTAGAAGCCCATAGAAACTTTCCCGAAGCTTCGTGCTTCGATTCGCGGCTTCTTGTGCATGTTAGTTGGTTTAAGAAGAAGAACCAACCGACTAGATGGCAATCTAGTCGGTCGGCAAAGCTTCTTGAACCGACTAGAATGCCTTCTCAATTTCAGCTCACTTACTGTTTACAGTTAGTCGGTCCAAGAAGGTTCACCGACCGACTAGTTGTGAAACTAGTCGGTTAGGAATCCTTCTTAGACCGACTAGTTGAGCTTCCACTGTTCAGCCTAACTTACTATTTACAATTAGTCGGTCAAAGCACAACGACCGACCGACTAGTTGAGAAACTAGTCGGTTAGAAGTTGTTCTTAAATCGACTAGCTGTATTTGAATTCAGCCTATTTGATTTCATCTGTTAGTCGGTCAACGTTCACTCACCGACCGACTAGTTGTGAAACTAGTCGGTTGGCAAGTCTTCTTGGACCGACTAGTTCTATATTCCCTGAACTTCTTCTTTTGGCTGTTCTTCAGTTAGTCGGTTCATGTTGTTTCACCAACTGACTAGTTGATGAACTAGTCGGTCAATGGTCCTTCTTTGACCGACTAGTCTACTTCAGATTAGAGCTGTTGGAGCATTAAATGCAACGAATTTTGCTCTCTCTTTCCTCTATCCTATATATACTTGAAGGGCTGCTTTCATAGCATTCAAGGCTGATATTTATTGAAGTTTAGAGATCAAAGAGAAGCAATTACTTCTCATTCAAAGCTCATTCATTTCTCACTTGAATCTCTCCCTCACTCTTATTTCAAAAGAGAGATTCATTGATTGTGAGCCTTCCAAGCCAAAAGCTTGATCCAAGGCCACCAACATCCTCCTAGGCTTCCATTGCTGATCTATATCTTGGAGCTAGGGTTTGGTGCCTTCATCTTCCCCAAAATCCTCTTTGCCCTAAATCGTAAGTTTTACTCAAGGCATAGGTTTTGTGGTAAGCATTTCGTATTTCATTTACTTTGAATATTGCAAATGTTTTACTCTCGGTTGTGAGAGTTTGTTTGTGATCCCGGTTTGTGGGAGTCACAATTTTATTTTTGTATGATTTGATCTTGTAAAGGTTTCTACAAGTATTTCATAGTGCAAATTTGAGTTAGAAGTTTCTAACTCAAGTATCCGAAGGGGATCCGGGTGTTTGGGACGTAGGATCACCGGGAACAAGTCGGGGAGACTTGGGTGGATCCGAACCCGTTAAATCGATTGTTTGCGATTGCATTTCTTTGTTGTCAATATTTACATTTCCGTATTGTTGGTTGAGTTTGCAAGATAATTAGGAATTATCTTCTTAATTATTTTAAAGTACTATTCACCCCCCTTAGTACTTGTGCAGTAGCTACGTAGGGCATTACATTTGGTATCGGAGCCAAGTACCTAGCTATGTCTTCCAACGACAACAAAACCGTACGTCCACCTTCAGACTACAGCACCTTCAGGAACAGTGAAGGAGCTTCTTCGATGATGGAAGGACACTCCTCGACAAGGCCTCCCTTCTTCAACGGTTCCAATTACGGGTACTGGAAATGCCGGATGGAAACTTTCCTCCGGAGTTCTTCACTATGGAGAGCCACGTTGACGGATTACGTCGAGCCCGAAGAAGAAGATTTCCCTAAGTGGACTACCGCGGAGGTCGCCACGGAGGTAAGCAATGCCAAGGCAATGAACACCTTGCAATGTGCTTTGGAGCCCGAGGACTTCAACAAGATATGCACATGTAAGAGTGCATATCAAATATGGAACTCACACCTCATCTTGCATGAAGGAACGAGTAGGGTAAGAGACTCCAAACTCGTTGTTGTAAATAAAGATTACGAGTTATTTCATATGCAACAGGGTGAGAAGATGAAGGAGTACTATGCTCGCTTCGTTGACATCACCAACGAATTGGATGCTCTTGGAAAGACCTACAACCAAAAGGAGAAAGTCTCAAAGATCATTGACGGACTTCCTTCTTGTTGGGAGAAACATACCTTCGCCATCGAGGAAGGTAACGATATGAGTAAGTATACTGTCATTCAACTAATGGGTACCTTGATGTCTTATGAGGTACGCAAGGATAGCAAACTAAAGTTGCAGGACAAGATGAAGTCTTACTTGAAGCAAGACGAGCCGAAGAAAAAGGCGATTGCGTTCAAGGCCGCTCCATCTATATCCACATCTACCGATGATAAAGACTCGGAAGACGAGTTGGACTTGGAATCCATTGCCATCATGGCAAAGAAGTTCAACCGATTCTTCCGAAAAGGTAATTTCAAGAACAAATCTAAATTTAGTTCTTCTAACGCCTCCGCTCCTTTGTGTTTCAAATGTAACAAGCCTGGACACATGAAAGCGGATTGTCCTCAAAACAAGCACAAGGAGAAGTGGAAGGCGCCAAAGTTCGACAAGTCAAAGAAGTACAAGAAAGGGTACAAGAAAGGACTTGTCGGGACATTCACCGACTCCGACGAGGACTCCTCAAGTGGAGAGTAGGATGATGAGCAAGTGGAGCAAGCACACATGTGCTTCATGGCTAGAGAGGAACATGATCAAGGATCATCTTCCGATGATAGCGAGGATGAAGGCGATGAGGTAACAATGGATGAACTTAGATTAGCTAAAGAGCAAATATGGTCTAAGTATTCTAAATTAGTAAATAGATATACTAAGATAAAAGATGAGTTAGTTAGCATCCAAACCTCGCCTAAACCTATCATCATCATCAACGACACCATTGTTGAAGATTTGATAAATGAGATTGTAAATCTCAAATCTCAACTTGAGCATGTTCATATTGAGGAATTGGATGAACATGAGATGGCTGATTTGATTTCTCGAAACTCAACTTTAAGTATTGAGAATGAGAATCTCGAGTCTTGTGTTTGTGTACTCACATCGCAAGTATCCACTTTGGATGCTTCTATGCATTCTCTCACCGAGAAGTATGAGTGCACATTAGGCCGAATTAATAAATTCAATAAAGGTAAGGACCATTTGGATATTATCCTAAATGACTTACTTCCGGCCAATCACCACATTGGCTTGGGGTATAAGATGGGAAATTCATCCAAGTCGTCTACTACCTTTGTTAGGCCAACTTCCGATGCCTCAACGAGTGGGAGCAAACACTCTATTGGTAGTTCATCTACCAATGGTGCTTCGACCTCGTACACACCCTCGTTTGGAAAGAAACACACTTTGGGTGGACCTCCAAAGAAAGGTCATGCTTATGTACACCAATACCATGCCACATAGGAACACACATCCTACTCCACATGTTCACACATATGATGATTTTTATGCACCACATCCACGGGCACGTGCACACCATGTGAGACACCCTCACACACGTGTTCCTCCACATGCATATGTTCATCCACACCATCATATGAACAATTATCATCATGCACCATTTCATCATGTGCCATATGCCTATCCACGACATGCATCACGTAGAAATCAACAACGCATGCATGCTCCCAATAGGATTAGGGCTCCCAAAATCTTCACTATTTGGAGCCCGAAGAACACAAGCATGCATGCAAAACAAGCTTATATGAATTCTTATTTTATGAATGTCGTGCATAATGATGATTTCATTGGGAAGTCTAAGTCCAATTGGACTTGGCTTCCAAAGGTCTAATCTTTTAGGACCCAATGACCTTGGGTACCATGGATTGATATGTTTATCTTTAGGTACTCAAGAAAAAGAAACGGAGCAACAAATCCAAATTTAGCTCCAAGAATAATTGGATACTCGATAGCGGGTGTTCAAAACACATGACGGGTGATGCTCAATTGCTCTCCGGAGTGGTGCCCATTGCAAATGGAAACCGAGTCGTCTTTGGAGGCAACGAGAGCAGAACTATCATAGGTGTTGGTAAAGTGGGTAATCCTTCTAAACCACTAATAAGTGATGTTTACCTTGTTAAAGGATTAAACCACAATCTTATTTCAATAAGCCAACTTTGTGACAAAGGTTACAAAGTTAGATTTGTGAAAGGAATGTGCCATATTTTGAGAAAAGATAATAATGATTTATTATTTTCTAGCACACGTCATAAGGATATTTATATATTAGATCTTCCAAAATCACATGAACAATGTCTCATTGCCAACACAAGTGAACAACACTTATGGCATCGACGTTTTGGTCATGTGAACTTTGGAACACTCTTTAAACTTTCCAAGTTAAATTCTATTAGAGGCTTCCCTAAGATTGTCTTTCAAAAGAAAAGCTTTTGTGACTCGTGTCAACGAGGCAAGCTTCCAAAATCGTCATTTAAACCTAAGAACAGCATTTCATCTAAGCGGCCTCTAGAGCTTTTACATCTAGATCTTTTTGGGCCAACTAGAGTTGCTTCATTAGGAAATGCACGATATGGACTTGTCATCGTTGATGACTTTTCTAGATTTACTTGGGTATTTTCCTTAAGTAATAAAAATGATGCTTTTGAAAACTTCACAATATTTGTTAAGAAAGTACAAAATCTCATTGGAACCACCATTGTCACTATTCGTAGTGATCATGGAGGGGAATTTGAGAATGAGTCTTTCTCAAATTTTTTTGATGAAGTTGGTATTACTCACACCTTTTCCTTCCCTCGCACACCTCCTCAAAATGGTGTTGTTGAGAGAAAGAATAGGACGCTAGTGGAATGTGCTCGCATTATGCTTGATGATAGCCAACTTGGCCATCAATTTTGGACGGAAGCGGTACATACCGCTTGCTATGTGTTTAATAGGATACTTTTGAGGCCCGGCACCAAACAAACTTGTTATGAATTGTTGTTTGGTAGATTGCCTCAAGTTAAACATTTTTGAGTTTTCGGTGCAAAATGTTTTATTAAAAACACGTATTGTAGTTTGGACAAATTTGATCCAAGATCCGATGAGGGGATATTTGTTGGATATTCCTCCCGTAGCAAAGCCTACCGGATATACAACAAACAAACCTCAACGATCGAGGAATCACTTCATGTTTCATTCAATGAAGGTTTTGTCCTAGCTAGAATTACTAATGATGATGACTCCATGGATGTTTTATGTGATTCTATTGGTAATTATAATTCTATTGATTCTAATGTTACTAACCCTACTAATGAATCTTTTAAGAATGTTCCTAGTGATCAGGGAATTCTCAAACGGCTTCATACAGTTTGTGACCATCCTCATGAGCAAGTCATTGGCAACATCCTTGATAGTGTCAAGACGAGATCTCAAGTCAACTACTTCGCTCATTGTGCCTTTGCCTCCTCGATTGACTCAAAGAATATTAACGAAGCTTGCGAAGATAGTGCTTGGATCCTTGCCATGGAGGAGGACGTTAACGCATTCAATTTGAGTGGAATGAAGTTTGGGAGCTTGTTCCATTGCTATCGAAGAACCACACCGTTATAGGAACGAAGTGGATTTTCAAGAACAAGACCGACGAGAACCAAATCGTCGTCCGGAACAAAGCTCGGTTAGTAGCTCAAGGCTACCGGCAAGAGGAAGGTATTGATTTCGAAGAATCCTTTGCTCTGGTAGCTAGATTAGAATCTATTAGATTATTGTTATCTTTTGCATGCCATAAAGATTTTAAACTCTTTCAAATGGATGTAAAAAGTGCGTTTAAAGGAGATGTTGTTGAGAAAGTTTATGTTTCTCAACCTCCGGGTTTTATAAATGAAAAATTTCCAAATCATGTTTTCAAACTTAAGAAAACACTTTACGGTTTGAGACAAGCTCCTCGAGCTTGGTATGACCGTCTAAAGAATTTTCTTTTGGATTTAGGTTTTAAAATGGGTGAAGTTGATTCTACATTATTTGTTAAGTATTCGAATAATGATATTATTTTAGTTCAAATTTATGTTGATGATATCATTTTTGGTGCTACTAACTTCACTCTTTGTGAAGAGTTTTCTAATGTTATGAAGGATCAATTTGAGATGAGCCACATGGGTGAGCTCAAGTATTTCTTAGGTCTCCAAATTCGCCAAATGAACGATGCAATCTTCATCCACCAAACCAAGTACACGGTGGAGTTGCTAAAGAGATTTGGAATGGAGAATGCCTCCGGGAAGAAGACTCCAATGAGCACTACTACACATCTTGATAAAGATACGGACGGCAAAGATGTAGACATTCGTCTATATCGAGGTATGATAGGTAGTTTATTATATCTTACTGCTAGTATGCCCGATATTATGTTTGCAGTATGTGTATGTGCTCGTTATCAGTCTCAACCTAAGGAATCTCACTTAGTAGCGGTAAAACGTATTTTCCGTTATTTAAGTTACACTCTCGATTTTAGATTACTTTATCCAAAGTCTATCACATATGAGTTAATCTCATATAGTGACGTAGATTATGCGGGATGCAAATCCGACCGGAAAAGTACTAGTGGCACTTGCCATTTTATAGGAAATTCTCTTGTCTCTTGGTTTTCCAAGAAGCAGAATTTCGTATCACTTTCAACCATCGAGGCAGAATATATTGCTGCCGGTGCTACGTGTGCTCAGGTTCTTTGGATGAGACACACTCTTAAAGACTTTGGTATAAACTGTGATACGTGCCCTATCATGGTGGACAACCAAAGTGCAATATGTCTCCCTAAGAGTACACCATTCCCGTTCTAAACACATAGATGTCCGACACCATTTCTTAGATGATCATGTTGCTAAAAAGGACATCATTTTAGTGTACGTTGAAACCCAGAAGCAAATCGTCGATATTTTCATGAAACCACTCAAGGAAGACTCCTTTGTGCGGTTGCGTCGAGAATTGGGGATTATGGGTGAATCCGAGATTTAGGATTCATATGTTCTATAATCTTGCATGATATTAAATTTCTTTATATATGCTCATGCTAGATGTGTTGAAATTTTCTGGATTTTTGGTTGAATTTTCGGAATTTATGCTCAAAATATTCATGATCGTCGTATTTAAGATTTTCGATGTTTTATGGGGTAGTATAATGATATATGAGAGTATTTCGATGTTTCGTCCAAGTGCGCGAAGGAGAGAACTCAAAATTTCTGAATTTCAAATTTTTGGACTCTGTTAGTGATTCGGAGTGAATATTGCATATTTAACCCCCTTATTAGTCCTATTTTGTGCCCATATGATGCTTAATTTATCTCTAATACATTAGTATTTTTCTCATCATCATTTATTAGAGAAATTACTCTATTTGTGCACAAAACGTGAATTTGATTGTGTATTTCTGCATTTTTATATTTTTCCTAGCATCGTCTCGATCTCACGATTCCAACGACTATTTATTTGTATTTTTCTGAGATCTGCGCTAATTTCTATGAATTTTTGAATGCAGAATACCATTTATTGGAATTAAAATAAGTTTGCACGAATCTTGGCGCAAGCGGTGGCATCATCAGAGCCGTTCCCGCTCAGATCCGACGGTGCTTAGCAATCGGCTACGTGGCTCATTCTGGTGCGTTGGATCGGGATCCTACGGTCAGCATCTATCCCGCTTTCGCACTCAGCAACCGGCCACGTGGAGCAATCCTGGAGGCACTGATCGGCGATCCAACGGCTGGCGTTATCGCCGAGCGTAACTCGGAGTCGAACGAGGTAACGGGCGCGGATCCGTGAAGAGGGACACGCGTCGACACGAGTGACGATCCCGTTTTCGATCAACGGACCAGATCTCCTAGCATCAGCGGGTATGGGTTTGGGCGTGAATTAAAAGCGGGTTTTGACCCGTTAAACCCCCAAAACCCGCAATGCTATTATATAAGCGTATTTCTAGGGTTTTGGGGGGTATTCGGGCGTATTTTGGGGCTTTTGGAGCGGCTACTGTGCGTATTTCTCCAGGGGAAAATTCTCAAAAATTCCAGAGGCTATTCTTCCTATTCTAAAGGAGTTTTGGGCTTTAAAGAGGAGATTTGGTGATAAATTCTTGAACTTATACCCCGTATTTGGTGTATTTTATCGTATTTTGGCTATTATAACGATGTATTTGGCTATGAAATCTGATTTTTATTGCACCATGCGTGGCTAATCTCCTTGTGCTATGGTTGTGAAGTAATTAGGAGTATTTAGTTGATGAATTTCATGTCTTTAGCCCTATTTTCATGTCAAAATCACTCGTAACATTGATTTCTACAACGTATTTGTTGGGTATTTGCTTATTGTCGATATTATTTACATCCCGTATGGCTAGGCCCTGACAAGGCTAGCCAATTCATGTTCACTAATCTGAACTTATTGTTGCATTTATCGTTTAATGAAATCAATGTTGCTAGTGATGCGTATACGGCCACTTTGACTAGTTTTCATCGTTTTATCTTCCGACGTCTTCGTGCCCTGACCGGACGAAGCGTTGAGCTATATAAAAGACGTGATATTTCAGCGATTATTATCTCCTAATGAAATCACAACCGTAGCACATTCACTTCATACGTGTTGGAGTTGACGTAGTTAGGGTGTCGTAATTATTGGTTTATATATCTTTTCGCCCTATCTTAATTGTATAATTCTTTGGCACGTTTTCATACGCTTGATCGCCATATTTTCCGACGTTCTCGTGCCTTGACCGGACGAAACGTTGAGTTATAGAGAAGGTATTGATATTCATTGATTGCACACACCCTAACGAAATCAAACCCAACACATACTCCCCATATTTGTACCCCACCAAAGTTACCGTAAATATCGTAGGATTTTCATTTCTTATTCCATACTCTTGATCCTATATCTTTGTGTTCGATAGGTGGTTGGTTAAGATCGTATTATTACTCTTTTCAGATTGACGATCGTAGTTTTGCAGGTCAGTTGTCCCGTGGATTCGATACCTGGACTCACCAGGATATTACTTGCACGATCTCCTGCGCTTGGGAGTAGTTCTCACAACATTTGAGACGAGGCAAGTTTTTGGCGCCGTTGCCGGGGACAACAGTACTTGTAAGCTACGATTTCAGTTCGTTTGGAGGAACATTCGGTGAGATCCTTCCATCTTATAGTCTAGGATTTTTTTATTTTATTTTATTGTTTTCTTTTTAAAAAATGGAGTATATGGAATACTTGAAATTCTATTGCACGAACAATTTGTATGATGCAGAATATGATAAGGCACACAAACATAGGATGGAGAAGCTCAAGAGTGTTAGTTTTAATCAGACTGATTGTGAAACTTTCTTTCAGGCCTGGAGGAGGTTCACAGACATAATTTCGAGCTATCCGCAGCATGGGTTTACGAAGAAAGAGCTTATGGAGTCCTTCCTAGGTGGACTACGACCACAGCTGCAGGAATTCTTGGGAGTCATGACGCCGACAGAGGCGTGGAATTATATGGAGTCTTTGCAACAGGACGAAGAAATCATGAAAGAGACTTCAGAGTGCGATTCAACGGAGCCTTCAAGCCTTGATCCAGAGGAGCAAAGCGTAGACGTACCTTTGCAACACTTGAAAGAGGAAGTTCAACTGCTTATTCAGACACAGGAGGCCACATCCCATCAATTCCAAGAAAACTTCCTTGCTCGGAGTCGGCAAATTCAGCAATCCATTGAAAATCTTACGCTGATTTCCACTTGCTTAGAAGAATATAAATCTTTTGAAATTCAATTTCCAGAAACTAATGTGATTCCATCTTCTATTGCAGGTATATCGAGCGAGCCATGTCACGATGAAGTCACGAATGAAAACATTGACATGGGAGGAAGTGTGTGCAAAGTAGAGGATGAGCGAGCAATTTTGGATGAACAGGAGGAGGAGACGACTAGGGACATGAGTTTAAAGATCATCGCTATGGAGCCCGAACCAATCCCTTCCTCAGTTTTCTCCCAAAACCATTTACCCCTCTCCACATTGACTGAGCATCATACCGAGCGTAGTGCACATTTTTCAGGGAGTAGTCATCATCAAGCTTTATTTTATTTTACTTATTTTGATGACTACATATGGAACATTTACGTAGAAAGAAATTTTAAACTAATTTGGACTGACATAACTCGTCTCTTGCAGGACATTGGTAAACAACTTATTGAGATGCTTGGAGTTGTGTTGCTGGGGTCCAATTTAGCTTTTGGAGGAAGAATAATCGCCGAGGAGCGCAAGGAACAAATTGAACAACTTCCTCCACCATCAAAGATTCGGGATCCGCCATTTGATCACGGTGTGTTCTTTCCAGTAGTGTAGATTTTATATGCTTTCTAGGATGCTTGCTTGAATAAACTCGTACCCCTTTCGACATTGAGGACAATGTCCATCTTTAGTTGGGGGGTGTGTATGAGACCTTAAGATTTTTTTTTTCAAAAGCATGGCATAAGGAAAGAATGACCCACCAAATCTCACCATTTTAAACTCCTTCATATTCCTCAAATGCTGATGATTATGCATTAACTGAGTTCTAGCTACTTGTTTATGGCTTGAATTAATTTTTTTTCCTTCATGAATTACCGTTAATATGCTATTCATGAAAATTTTTCGATTGTCGTGATTAATATCTCGAAATAGTTTGAATTTATTTCATGCATGCTAATGTGATGAAAAAGCTTGAGTATACACGATTTTTTTTGAAAAGTCTTCAAGTTGAAGAGGAATTTGGCCTTGGTTATTAATGCTTTGTTTAAAAAAAATGATGGGTATTGAGTTGCTTAAGAAAAGAAAATTGAATGACAAAAGAATGATGAAAAATGAATGAATAAGTATGTCACTAATAAATAACTTGGTTGGCTCGAGTAGTACAGTCCGAGGGGTCCTTTTTGGCCTAATGCCCTATTATCGTCTGATTTGGGAGCCATTGACAGGAAACTCACTCATTTGATGGAGCGATCCAAGTTATACATTTTTCTGCGAATGTTGCTTGATGCGCGTTACGCGGAACGATTAAAAGAAAAGAAATGGTGAATATATATTAAGCAAATTCATTACCCATATCTTGAATGTTTGTTTTGATAGGCCAATTCCTTGGAAACAAGAAAACTAGAGAAAAACGACGTGTTATACTTTCGCTTGCGCAAAACGATGCTTGTATGTTATTTATTCACACTAAATTAGAGAAAATATCATGTGATTGATTTTGTTCATGGATGTGTATATTGACGGTGAAGATCATGTTGGAAAGTGTATTATTGAGCCACGCCATAAGCGGTTGATAGAATTAATTTTTATTTGATCATCCGTATTTATCGCTCTTTTTGCTAGGGACTAGCAAAACGCTAGTT
The DNA here is from genome assembly GCA_030789695.1 of Scilla litardierei. Lineage (NCBI taxonomy): Eukaryota > Viridiplantae > Streptophyta > Magnoliopsida > Asparagales > Asparagaceae > Scilla > Scilla litardierei. Next base: position 65,497 of record JAULAV010008291.1, on the reverse strand, counting down.
GGGGGGTGTGATTCGGAGTGAATATTGCATATTTAACCCCCTTATTAGTCCTATTTTGTGCCCATATGATGCTTAATTTATCTCTAATACATTAGTATTTTTCTCATCATCATTTATTAGAGAAATTACTCTATTTGTGCACAAAACGTGAATTTGATTGTGTATTTCTGCATTTTTATATTTTTCCTAGCATCGTCTCGATCTCACGATTCCAACGACTATTTATTTGTATTTTTCTGAGATCTGCGCTAATTTCTATGAATTTTTGAATGCAGAATACCATTTATTGGAATTAAAATAAGTTTGCACGAATCTTGGCGCAAGCGGTGGCAGCATCAGAGCCGTTCCCGCTCAGATCCGACGGCGCTCAGCAATCGGCTACGTGGCTCATTCTGGTGCGTTGGATCGGGATCCTACGGCCAGCATCTATCCCGCTTTCGCACTCAGCAACCGGCCACGTGGAGCAATCCTGGAGGCGCTGATCGGCGATCCAACGGCTGGCGTTATCGTCGAGCGTAACTCGGAGTCGAACGAGGTAACGGGCGCGGATCCGTGAAGAGGGACACGCGTCGACACGAGTGACGATCCCGTTTTCGATCAACGGACCAGATCTCCTAGCATCAGCGGGTATGGGTTTGGGCGTGAATTAAAAGCGGGTTTTGACCCGTTAAACCCCCAAAACCCGCAATGCTATTATATAAGCGTATTTCTAGGGTTTTGGGGGGTATTCGGGCGTATTTTGGGGCTTTTGGAGCGGCTACTGTGCGTATTTCTCCAGGGGAAAATTCTCAAAAATTCCAGAGGCTATTCTTCCTATTCTAAAGGAGTTTTGGGCTTTAAAGAGGAGATTTGGTGATAAATTCTTGAACTTATACCCCGTATTTGGTGTATTTTATCGTATTTTGGCTATTATAACGATGTATTTGGCTATGAAATCTGATTTTTATTGCACCATGCGTGGCTAATCTCCTTGTGCTATGGTTGTGAAGTAATTAGGAGTATTTAGTTGATGAATTTCATGTCTTTAGCCCTATTTTCATGTCAAAATCACTCGTAACATTGATTTCTACAACGTATTTGTTGGGTATTTGCTTATTGTCGATATTATTTACATCCCGTATGGCTAGGCCCTGACAAGGCTAGCCAATTCATGTTCACTAATCTGAACTTATTGTTGCATTTATCGTTTAATGAAATCAATGTTGCTAGTGATGCGTATACGGCCACTTTGACTAGTTTTCATCGTTTTATCTTCCGACGTCTTCGTGCCCTGACCGGACGAAGCGTTGAGCTATATAAAAGACGTGATATTTCAGCGATTATTATCTCCTAATGAAATCACAACCGTAGCACATTCACTTCATACGTGTTGGAGTTGACGTAGTTAGGGTGTCGTAATTATTGGTTTATATATCTTTTCGCCCTATCTTAATTGTATAATTCTTTGGCACGTTTTCATACGCTTGATCGCCATATTTTCCGACGTTCTCGTGCCTTGACCGGACGAAACGTTGAGTTATAGAGAAGGTATTGATATTCATTGATTGCACACACCCTAACAAAATCAAACCCAACACATACTCCCCATATTTGTACCCCACCAAAGTTACCGTAAATATCGTAGGATTTTCATTTCTTATTCCATACTCTTGATCCTATATCTTTGTGTTCGATAGGTGGTTGGTTAACATCGTATTATTACTCTTTTCAGATTGACGATCGTAGTTTTACAGGTCAGTTGTCTCGTGGATTCGATACCTGGACTCACCAGGATATTACTTGCACGATCTCCTGCGCTTGGGAGTAGTTCTCACAACATTTGAGACGAGGCAGTTAGTCGGTTCATGTTCACTGACCGATCGACTAGATTCAGTTCTAGTCGGTCAGTGAATGAACGCAGACCGACTAACTCATGCCCTAATTTTGGGTTCAGTTACTGTTTGCACTTAGTCGGTTCAAGCTCATTGGCCGACCGACTAGATTGTCATCTAGTCGGTCAGCGCTTGAACTGTGACCGACTAATTGCACAGGGACTGTTGCGTCTTTTCGCATTCCGATCGACTTATACCCCCTCCGCACTGACTAGTTCTCTTTCTAGTCGATGCGAAAATCTCCCTCAGCCAAAACCCCTCGACTTCCTCCTCTCCTCCGCCGCTGACTGTCGACTTTTCCTGCCATCTCTGCCTGTGCCGATCATCCCTCTCTTCCTTCCGACCTAGGGTATCTCTCTCTCAGATTTTTTAGGGTTTGATCTCTGCTTATTTTAGTTCTATTTCGTTTTTCAATTGAACTAGGGTTTCGACCTAGGTTAGCTTCTTCCGATTGTGTGTCGATCTCGTTTGTTTGCGCATGTCTCGTCTCGATTATGGCGAAGACACGTATCCCAATCGAACCCTCGCGACCGTCACCCATGACCGTCGAATCTCCATCTACGGACCCCCCACAACCCAAACACCGATCAAAATTGACCCATCCATCGTCTTCTTCGCCTCCTCTTAAGAAGAAGAGGACGGCGACCGCTAAGCCTAGATCTCAACCCAAGCCTAGGAAACAGCCCGTGTCCCCAGCTTCATTCCGTGCACCCACTCCTCCTGCTGATTCTGACTCCGACACGGAATATATTCCGGAGACCGAGCATACCACTCGGGATCCTACTCCTCCACCTCGATCTAGCACTCGTCAGCCTAAGGGGAAGGATCCCATGCCAGTATGCGGTGTCGATATATCGTTGTGTCGCGATGACCCGTTGTGTCTCGCGGCTTACAACCGTATAGAGCACTGTCCATTGCTATTGGAGCACTTTGTTCAGTTCTCCGACTTCCCTCATCTCGTCGATCTTCTTTCTCATAGCGGTCTTATAGATTATCTTTGCCATGACCTGAAGGCGAATCCACACCCGTACCCCCGTCTTGTCAAGCTTTTCTATGCGAATCGTGTCCGCGGTCAGTATGACGAGACCCATTCCATTGAGACGACTGTCTTGGGGACACCGATTGTCCTCACAGCAGAAATCTTAGGGGATTTGATAGGCGTCTCCTCTTCTGGCCTTCTTACTGTCGATATCTCTGTCGATGACATTTCTGCTCTTGATCAGGCCATGCTCGCCGAAATGTTCCATGTGATCCCTCCTACCATGATTGGTGTCCCTTCTAAATCCTTCAAGCCAAACGCATGGGTCTTAAATCTTATCCTGAAGTCGTGCCTCCTTCCGAAGTACGGCTCATCAAGCTTGCCATCCCAGCCATTCCTTAAGCTGATCTACGCTCTCTTCATGTGGAGCAAGATCAATTGGGCTAGGATTATTCTTGATAAGATGGACTCTTTCGAATGTATCTGAAAGTCTACAAAGTCTGCTCACATCCCATACCCTTGCCTTTTGACACTTTTCTTTCGTCACTTCGGTGTCCCTCTCCCTCCCGATGATGAGCGTCCTCTTGGTCCCCCTCTGAATGCGACGGCCGTCAAGAAGTCTCTTGTGGCGCTTCGTCACGTTCAGAGGATGACCCCTTAGCTTCTGCTTCTGCTGCTCCTCCACCTCCTACTCCCACTCTCGCTGAGCTTGCACGTTCGTTAAGACATGTGGAGTCTCGTTGTGCCCGTTCTGAGGCGATGCTAGCTCGCATCTGCTCACACTTGGGCATTGAGATTCCTCCGTCTGTTTCTGACGATGAGGAGATGGATGAAGATGAGCTCCAGGAGCTTGTTGGATCTGCTACACGTGCCCCAGAGGGTATGTCTGCTGCTGTTGCTACTTCTTCCGGTGCTCCCGAGAGCACACCTGCTGCCACCATTCCTCCGGTGGATACTTCGTCTGGTGCTCCCGAGGCCACTCCTGTTGCGACACTCCTGTCTGTGGACACTCCCATTGACCCGGTGACCACCACCCCTCCTGCAGAGCCTGCTGCTGCTGCTGACCCTGCCTCCACCTCCTGAGCTTGCTTGGAGGACTCTCCCTAGTGCACTTTGGATGATATATCTTGTAGTGAGAGAGTGTGTTAGGATAGTTTGGGTGGTTATGAATTTTGATGTATTTTTGGTGTTTTGATGCTACACTTCTGATGTATGATCATTTTGATGTCTGTGAGATATATGTTGTATGATGTGCCCCGATCTCTCGATCGTTATTTTGTATGTTGGCAGATGTATACATTTTGTTGTATCATGTTCTTATATATATACATCGTGTTGCCATTTACTTCTTTTGTGCACATTATATTTTTTGTCTCTGATGTTGATTTCGTCGCTCGACGATTACATTTGATTTAATAGAAATTATTTCTATGAAAACATAGAATTGTTTTCCATGCACTTAATTCATCAAGAATGTTGATATTGGAGAGTATATTCCATAACTCAATACGTGAAATTAATTTGAGTTTTGATGATTTTATTTTTTTCGATTTTCGACTATGGTCTCTTGGCATGCTTTGATTTACTTCGTATTTTCCTTTGGTGTCATTTGGACCGTGGTCGTATTCTACGACTCCCGTGCTTCTATTTGTATCCATTGTTGTTGTCGTTGTTCTCCTCCCGCTCTTTTTGCTTATGCCAAAGGGGGAGAGAATTAATAATGACGATGTGCTAATTGATAATTCAAAGCAATTTACTGTGAATCTAATTTGATATGTTAGATTCAGGGGGAGTTAAGATATAAAAATGGATTTCAAATCCGATATCTCAATAATTGAATTCTCATTTTATACTTTACTCGTCTGCTTGATGCGTATGATTAATATTTAATTTGGAATTAACGTGTCATCAATGCAGGGGGAGTAAGTAAATTTAATTTGAATCATTATTATTGATTATTATTTATGTTGGTTTGTCATCACCAAAAAGGGGGAGAATGTTGAGTATTGATTCCCCAGATTTGGTTTTGATGATGAACAAACATAAATATCGTGAACTAACTCTTTGTGAGCGCAGTTATGGAGATCGTCGCCAAATTTCTATGAACATCAAAAGCGACGTCTCAAGACTTCTCAAAGCACGTGATCGTGTGTCTAAAGCTTCGTTGAAACTCAAGGACCATTATTGAAGTCAAGAAGATTCGATTGAAGCTTTTGAAGACGGTTTGTCAAGTTTTATTTATAGTCTTCTAGCTTCTTTTCGTAGAATGTTAAGCCTTGAGTAGGTCTTACATTTTAATCTTCATAACGCTCATATCGTAGAGCTAGGATCTTATTAGAAGCCCATAGAAACTTTCCCGAAGCTTCGCGCTTCGATTCGCGGCTTCTTGTGCATGTTAGTTAGTTCAAGAAGAACCAACCGACTAGATGGCAATCTAGTCGATCGGCAAAGCTTCTTGAACCGACTAGAATGCCTTCTCATTTCAGATCACTTACTGTTTATAGTTAGTCGGTCCAAGAAGGTTCACCGACCGACTAGTTATGAAACTAGTCGGTTAGGAATCCTTCTTAGACCGACTAGTTGAGCTTCCACTGTTCAGCCTAACTTACTGTTTACAGTTAGTCGGTCAAAGCACAACGACCGACCGACTAGTTGAGAAACTAGTCGGTTAGAAGTTGTTCTTAAACCGACTAGCTGTATTTGAATTCAGCCTATTTGATTTCATCTGTTAGTCGGTCAACGTTCACTCACCGACCGACTAGTTGTGAAACTAGTCGGTTGACAAGTCTTCTTGGACCAACTAGTTCTATATTCCCTGAACTTCTTCTTTTGGCTGTTCTTCAGTTAGTCGGTTCATGTTGTTTCACCGACCGACTAGTTGATGAACTAGTCGGTCAGTGGTCCTTCTTTGACCGACTAGTCTGCTTCAGAATAGAGCCTTTGGAGCATTAAATGTCACGAATTTTGCTCTCTCTTTCCTCTATCCTATATATACTTGAAGGGGCTGCTTTCATAGCATTCAAGGCTGATATTTATTGAAGTTTAGAGATCAAAGAGAAGCAATTACTTCTCATTCAAAGCTCATTCATTTCTCACTTGAATCTCTCCCTCACTCTTATGTCAAAAGAGAGATTCATTGATTGTGAGCCTTCCAAGCCAAGAGCTTGATCCAAGGCCACCAACATCCTCCTAGGCTTCCATTGCTGATCTACATCTTGGAGCTAGGGTTTGGTGCCTTCATCTTCCCTAAAATCCTCTTTGCCCTAAATCGTAAGTTTTACTTAAGGCATAGGTTTTGTGGTAAGCATTTCGTATTTCATTTACTTTGAATATTGCAAGTGTTTTACTCTCGGTTGTGAGAGTTTGTTTGTGATCCTGGTTTGTGGGAGTCACAATTTTATTTGTGTATGATTTGATCTTGTAGAGGTTTCTACAAGTATTTCATAGTGCAAATTTGAGTTAGAAGTTTCTAACTCAAGTATCCGGAGGGGATTCAGGTGTTTGGGACGTAGGATCACCGGGAACAAGTCGGGGAGACTTGGGTGGATCCGAACACGTTAAATCGATTGTTTGCGATTGCATTTCTTTGTTGTCAATATTTACATTTCCGCATTGTTGGTTGAGTTTGCAAGATAATTAGGAATTATCTTCTTAATTATTTTAAAGTACTATTCACCCCCTAGTACTTGTGCAGTAGCTACGTAGGGCATTACAGAATATGCCTGAGAGGATGTTGCTAGAGAAGACGTTTACGTCTTTTCATGAGAAGGACACGATCCTCATGTAATAAGACTGTGAATGAAAGTTCACAAAGTACTCCGATCTGCTCTCATGCCTACTAATGGCTAAACAGAACAGAGAGCTGTTAATTGCCACTCACAATCTACACCCTCCTGGCTCCGCTCCACTTCCACCTCCTGCAGAGACACATTTTCAATCTTCCTAGAAGAAGAAGATGGATAAGAAGGCAAAGTTCCAGAAATGGAAAGAACTGAAGCAACGGAAAAAAGGCTACTCCTAAGGCTCCTCCTCAGAACCAGAAGTTCGTGGCAAAGAAGTAACAGCGGACGCCTAATAAGGTGGTCCTCCCAAGAAAGACTGGGAGGATACATGCTCTAGATGTGGAATTATTGGCCATTGGTCCAACAACTGCCGCACAGCCAGACACCTACAGGAGCTCTACCAAGCAAGTCTCAAGCCTCATACTGAGACAAACTCGATAGATGGGGCATCATTACCAGCTACTACATGGAATCCAGAAGATTTCATGAATGACGACATTATGTAGTCATGGACCATCTGTATCTTACTTTCTAGCAATATATCTTACTTTATGTCTTTCTATTCCATGTTAGCTACTTTGTTTGTCAGCTTTTAAACATTGATGAAAGCATTCTCTTTTCGTAGTATTTATTGCATGCTTTTTATTTTTAGATATGGAATCTTTATGTCTAGTGGACAGTGCGTCAACGAACTCTATTCTTCAGTGTATAGACCACTTTACGAGCATTGGTAGTTACTGTTGGACGCGACGATCGAGGATCTCTAGTTTGATGATGACAAACGTGTGTGTTTCTATTAACGTGTGTGCTAAGCGTGTTTCAGGAATGACTAAGTCATAGCAATGCAGAAATTAATTGCTATTCACAAAGCATGTTGGTGTTGATCAAAAAGCCATATACGTAGCAAAGAGGACCTAGTCATATATGGGGTGTATTGAAAAGAATATCTTTGGATTTATTCCAATCCTATTTGAATTAGATGAACATCTATTCAAATCTTATATCATCCCTATTCAAATAACAAATCCTATTTCAAATTCCTACTCCTAGCTAGATACAAATCTCTCTCTCCTTGAATCTAGGGATCCATCCTCATGCCAATCCCTCTTAACCGCACAAACCCTCTCCCACAAATATCTTTATTCAAAGAAGCTAGGAGATGGGGCTCATATCAAAGCAAAAAGGAGAGGCCACCAAAAATTTCACTGCAGCAAACAAAAGAGAAAATCCCTAGCTCTAAAATACCATCGTGCGGCACAACCAAAATTTTGTGGCGGCCATAATTGCTTCAACATCTCAAGAGTTCTCACGCAACAAGAAGAGGTCCCTGCCATCTTCGAACCCTTTCTCGCCGCAGACTTCGTATCTCCACGTAAAACCACTGCGAAGCTCACTATCGGAGATTCATTATCGCAGTGCTCCCGTGACATGCCCCAGCTCCCGTCGTTGCTGCCAAACTCCTTGATGACAACGCTATCTGCAAGTCGAAGCGGGGGCCGTGAAGTCGAATCTGCGTGCCCTAGCATCACCATCGAAAGCGCTAAGAAGTATCAGGTTGCCGTCGCCGTGAACATCATCATCAAAGTCGGAGTCGACATTCGAAGCCCACAGAAAATCCTTCCCATGCTGTCACCGTGAAAGCGTATCGCCATCGAGAGCGACGCCTGCAGTGAAGAGAAGACAAAGCTGCCAGAGAGCAGCATCACTGAGGAGTTGAGCTACCGAAGTCGAAGAAGCAAGGGCTCATCGTTAGCATCGACGAGGCCATCATCCTCGAGCTCATTGTCGTAGTGTACTGTCGGAGTCGAGGCGTCACTGTCAAAGTTAGAGACGTTGAGCAGTCGGAGATCACGTCAAGTCACCGTTGACGACAAACCACCATCGAAGAAAAGTCGAAGAAGCCTCCTGTGCTGCATGCTCTTTGACGAACTCGACGCTGGGAACGCACGAAGATCGGAAGCTGCTATCGTCGTCCTTGAAGAAGTCGACGACGGAGAAGATCTGTGAAGCCGCCGTCGAAGAACTCCACACAAAGTCGAAGAAAGCTTCGCACTGCATGCCCTAGATCAAACACCAACGGTGCGGATTGAAGGAAACGAACGGAGCTGACGTGGAAACCCCCTGCATGACCGTTAAAGCGTGATTTGCAGCTGACGTGGAAAGTCATTAAAGGGTTTACTTTGCGCACAGACCGAGGGTAAATAAGCTTTGAACTGGAATTGCTTTGTGCATAAACCAGTGTGCTATTTGAGACAGATTGAGATCCAAGAGTCGGATCGGACACCGTTTACGTCAGATTAGAGCTGACGACGTGCTGATTGATAGAGACGACTACACAGACATGAACTGAGCATTTCTAAACCCTTTACTCTTTATATTTGTGTGTTAGTGTAACGTTCTCTGTAGGAAAAACTTTACCTATTTTGCGACTATTTTGGACTTGTCTGGTTGGGGCTAGACAAGAGGGTCCTGACGTGTTGGTGCAGTCAAGATATGCATTTACTAGGTTGATAGAGTTCTACACTTTGGTGAGTGTGGTACAGTCTAGGTGGGGAGATGGAGCTAGGACCCCATTGTAGGTGTACAGAAGAAACTTATTAATGCTAGTTTTTGCTTGGGGTTGGATGTAGGTCGTTGGTGCGACCGAACCAGGGTAAATCTGTGCGTACTCTGTGATTATATCTTATTTACTCTGATTTATGCTTTTAAATGTGTGTGATTTCTCGTGGGTTACGCGAGAATTTTTTATTACCCTATTCACCCCCCTCTAGGCTTGGATCCAGATCCAACAGTTACTCTGGTCCATTGAGAACAATCTCAGGACCAGCTGACATAATAGAAGGATCAGGGAAGCAATCATTTTGCTCCCTAATAACACACACATTAAACTTAGAGATGCGCTATACTCACTTAAATCGATCCGAAACCTTCTAAGTTTTAAAGATATCCGTTTAAACGGGTATCACTTAGAGACGGTCAAGGATAATAAAAAAGAATACTTGTATGTAATGTCTCTTAAAAATGGTATAAAACCATTGTGGAACGTATCGAGGGACTCCCCACGGGTCTCTACCAGACAAGTATTCACTCCCCAGAAGTATACATGATGGAGCACATGCAGTGCCCTCAAATACCAGAATTCTAACTTTGGTATAGTAGACTGGGACACCCTGGATCTGTTATGATGTACCGCATCATAAATAGCTCAAGGGGTATAAATTTGAAGAACCTGAAGATTCTTAAAAGGGTAATTTCCCATGTCCACCCTGTTACAAGGGTAAACTAATAATGAGATCCTCTCTACTTAAAGTGGACTTGGAGTCTCTTAGCTTTCTGGAGAGAATCCATGGGGACAATTGTGGGCCTATACACCCATTAAGTGGTCCTTTCAGGTAATTTATGGTCCTAATAGACGCATCTACCAAGTGGTCACATGTGTGTCTACTGTCCACCCGTAAATTGGCATTTTCTAAGCTTTTAGCTCGAATAATCAAGTTAAGGACCCACTTCCTCGATCACCAGATAAAGAAACTTCGTTTGGATAATGCGGGGGTGTTTACATCACAAGTTTTACTAGACAATTGCCAAGCATCGGGCATTGAAGTCGAACTTCCTTTAGCATATGTTCACACCCAAAATGGGTTAGCATAATCTCTAATAAAGAGACTGCAATGGATTGCTCGTCCATTACTACTATAAGCCCAGTTGCCGATGAATGCATAGGGTCATACAATATTGCATGTGGCGCACCCCAAACTCACACCTAAAATCCACCTAGCGGTGTCACAATCGCCAGGCTCAGTAAAGTTCCTAGGTGTTGACTCTGGGCTCTATCCGCAATCGGACGGTGTCAAATTATAGTATATAAGATTGTCAAATCCCACAGGGACAGTGACTGTGTATTGGTGTCTCAGTTTATCTTTAGATCTCAGAATGAGATAGCAATTGGTTTGGGAAGATTGGTTGTGATAGTGTTGTTGGTTCGATAATAAAAGAAGATAGGGCCTTAGGGGTGGCTAAGACCGTCGGAGGTTGATGTTAGAATGGGATCTTTACATTGTATTGGATTTGGGGGGGTTGATCTCTCAACTCATACCACTCTAATGGGTTAGAATTTTGAGGTATTTTGGTGGCTCTCATTGAACCAATGATGGTAGCCGTCAGTGTAGCAATATAGTTCGTCGGTGGATCCTCTCAAGTCACGAGCCGGGCATGGTCACGAGCCTTGGTTGGATCCACTAATTCCCTATTTAAATCCCAAAGATACTTCTTAAGCTCATCAATTCCACCGACCGTGGGCATGATCTCAGTACGAGTTCTCCTAGGGATTTGGATGGATCAACAGAAATAATCTCTCTTATTCCCAATACAACCTAGAGATCCAGATCTCAATCTCTTTCCTAAAGTCTTAGGGCTAACCCATCGACCCTAGGGAAAACTACTCGCACATAGTGATTTACGACAAATAAAAACATAGTTTCCACCGTAGAAAACATCATAGCAATAAAATCAAGTGAGTGATTAAGATCTTACATATCACAAATGAGAAAGAGCAATAGCCGATGAGATCAAAGAATTCCCGCAGATTCCAAGACGAAGTAAATAATAAAAAATTAATCTTTCTCCAAAAAAACAACTCAATTCTCAAAACCTAGATCTAGATCTACAATAGTCTTCGATCCCTCATTTAATAAAAAGAGCCGTTTCTTCAATAAAATGTAGAAAATAGCCCCGAGCTAAGAAAAATCTGTAAAAATGTCCGTTGGAACCGGGAGATCGCCATCTTCAATTGAAAAATAAGAGAAGACAAATTTAGTCTATAAAAATTATATCATTTAATCTAAAGATACATATCTTACAAAAATGTAGAGAATAGTCCGGAGCTCAGAAAAATCCATAAAAATGTCTGTTGGAACAGGAGATAGCCATCTTCATCTAAAAATATAAGAGGCCTAAAATCATATTATTTAATAAAAAGATCCAGATCTTCCAAAAATGTAGAAAATAGCATATGGGTCAAAAAATCCGCAAAAATCTCCGTTGGAATAGTGAGAACGCCATCTTAGCCTTAAAAAAAAAATAAGAAAAGACAATTTTAGGCCAAAAAATAATATCATTTAATAAAATGATCCATATCATTTAAATAAAATGAAGAAAAATAGCACCAAGCTAACAAAAATCAGTAAAAATGTCTGCTGAACCAGTAGCTCGCAATATTCAATTGAAAAAATTAGAGAAGAAAAACACAGGATAAAAAAATCATATCATTTAATAAACAATTCATATCTTCCATAATATGTAGAAAAAAAGCACAGATCTTTGAAAAATCTGCAAATATTTCCATTGGAACCGCAAGATCGCCATCTTTAACTGAAAAATAAGAGTGGGCAAAATTAGGACAAAAATCATATTATTTAATTAAAATATCAATATCTTCAAGAAAATTTTGAAAATAACCACGAGGTCAGAATAATCCACAAAAATGTCCATTGGAACAGGGAGGATCGACATCTTCAACTGAAAAATAAGAGATGATAAGATGACAAAATGAGGTATAAAAATCATATCATTTAATATAAAGATTCATATTATACAAAAAATATAGAAAATATCTCACAGCTCAAAATAAATCTGCACAAATGTCCATTGGAACCGAGAGATTGCCAACTTTAAAGTAAAAAAGAAAAGACAAAATTAGGCCAAAATTCATATCATTTCATAAAAAGATGCATATCTTCTAGAAAATGTAGAAAAATAGTCTCAAGCTAAGAAAAATCTGCAAAAATATCCGTTGGAACCGGGAGATTGCCGTCTTCAATTGAAAAAAATAAGAGAAGACAAATGTAGGCAATAAAAATCATATCATGTAATAAAAATATACATATCTTTCATAAAATTTAGAAAATAGCCCCGAGATCAGAAAAATCCTCAAAAAATTCCTTTGGCAACGGGATATCACCATTTTCAGCAGAAAAATAAGAGAAGACATACTCAGTTAATAAAAATAATATCATTTAATAAAATGAACAACATCCTCAATAAAATGTAGAAAATATTCACGAGCTCAGAAAAATCGACAAAAATTTCTTTTGGAACCGAAAGTTCGCCATCTTCAAATAAAAAAATTAGAGACGACAAAATTGGGCCAAAAAATCATATCATTTAATAAAAATGCATAACTTCCCGAAAATGTAGAGAAATAGTTTCGAGCTCAGAAAAATCCGCAAAAATATCAATTGGAACCGGGAGATCACCATGTTCAACTGAAAAATAAGAGAAGAAAAAATTAGGCTATAAAAATCATATCATTTAATAAAAAGATGCATATCTTCAATAAAATATACAAAATAGCACTGCACTCAGAAAAATCCATAAAAATGTCTGACTGGAGATAGTCATCTTCAACTGAAAAATAAGGGAAGACAAGATTTGGCTATAAAAATCGTAGAGAGGAGGTTGTTTACTCTATTCCCACGTAATTCCTATTGGAATTGCCCAAAGGTTTAAAATAGCAGGTTTGAAGCATTTTTTGGTTTCTGGCTACCTTAGCTCCCTCTAATGGATGAATGAGGGTATTCTAGGCCTCAAGCGATCAAAAATCTTCATTCCAGAGATTCCAATAGTTCGTCACCATCGTTTTCTACCGAAAAACTACAAGAATTTTACTCTTGGTTGCAGAACACAAGCAATGGCAGCCGTCTCTGATTTCTGGGATTCAAACAAAATTCGTGGAAGTTTTGGAGGAAAATCAGAGCACATGGAGAGTAATCGTTGTTTCTATGGGAGAGGAGGTTGTTTCCTCTATTCCCACGAAATTTCAATTGGAATTGCCCAATGGTTGCCAATAATAGCAGGTTTGAAGCATTTTTCGGTTTCTAGCTGCCCTAGCTCACTGAAGGATGGAATTCAAGCCCTCAAACGATCGAAATATTCGTTCCTGAGCATCTGATACTACGTCACTATCGTTTTCTACCGAAAAACTACATGAATTTACTTTGGGGTTCAAAACACAAGCAATTGCACCCGTCTTAGATTTCTAAGACTAGCACATATTTCTTGGGAGTTTTGGAGGAATATGAGGAGGAATGGAGAGTAAACTTTGTTTCTACGCGGAGATGTGGTTTTTTACCCTATTCCCATGTAATTTCAACTGGAATTGCCCAACTGTTGCCCAAAATAGAAGGTTTGAAGCGTTTTTCGGTTTCTAGCTGCCCTTGCTCTCTCGAACGAATGGAGGAGGGCATTCTATGCCTCAAACGATCGAAATCTTCGTTCCGAGCTTCCAAAAGACTGTCACCATCGTTTTCTACGGAAAAACTGCACGAATTTACTCTTGGATTCAAAACACAAGCAATTGCACCCGTCTCTTATTTCTGGGACTTGCACGAAATTCGTCTGAGTTTTAGATGAATATGAGGACAAATTGAGAGTAAACATTGTTTCTATGTGGAGAGGAGGTTGTTTCCGTTATTCCCACGTAATTTCAATTGGAATTGCCCAACTGTTACCCAAAATAGCATGTTTGAATCATTTCTCGATTTTTGGCTGCCCTAGCTCACTATAATAGATGAAGGATGGCATCTAGGCCTCAAACGATCGAAATCTTTGTTCCTAGGCTTCTGATAGTACGTCACAATCGTTTTCTACAAAAATTACAAGAATTTACTCTTGGATTCAAAGCACCAGTAATTGCACCAATCTCTGATTTCTGTGACTTGCATGGATTTCGTGTGAGTATTGGAGTAATATATAGTCAAATAGAGAGTAAACATTGTTTCAATTTGGAGAGAAGGTTGTTTATTCTATTCCCATGTATCAATTGTAATTGACCAACGATTGTCCAAAATAGAAGATTTGAAGCATTTTTTCGGTTTTTGGATGCCCTAAATATCTCCGGATGAATGAAGGCATTCTATGCCTCAAACAATCGAAATCTTCATCTCTGAGCTTCGATAGTGCGTCACCATCGTTTTCTACCCAAAACTACACGAATTTACTCTGGGATTCAAAACACAAGCAATTGTACTCGTCTCTGATTTCTGGGACTCTCATGGATTTTGTGAGAGTTTTGGAGGAATATGAGGACAAATAGAGAGTAAACGTTGTTTCTATTCGGAGAAGAGATTTTTTTCTCTATTCCCATGTAATTTCAATTGGAATTGCCGAATGGTTGCCCTTAATAACAGGTTTGAAGCATTTTTCGATTTCTGGCTTTTCTAGCTCCATCTAATGGATGGATGGCATTCTAGGCCTCAAACGATCGAAATCTTTGTTCCTGAGCTTCCGATGGTGCATCACCATCGTTTTCTATCGAAAAACTACAAGAATTTACTCATGGATTCAAAAAACAAGCAATTGCACCCGTCTCAGATTCTAGGACTTGCACAGATTTCGTGCGAGTTTTGGAGGAATATGAGGATACATGGAGAGTAAACGTTATTTCTGTGCGGAGAGGAGGTTGTTTACTCTATTTCCACGTAATTTCAACTGGAATTGCCCAACGATTGCCCAAAATAGCATGTTTGAAACATTTTCCGATTTTTGGCTACCCTAACCCACTCTAATGGATGAAGAAGGGCATTTTAGGCCTTAAACTATTGACGTCTTCATTCATGAGCATCTGATAGTGCATCACCATCGTTTTCTACCAAAAACTACAAGAATTTACTCTTGAATTGAAACCACAAGCAATGGCACCCGTCTCTGATTTCTGGGACTTGCACGAAATTCGAGAGAGTTTTGGAGGAATATGTGGACAAATGGAGAGTAAACGTTGTTTCAATGCAAAGGGGAGGTTGTTTCCTCTATTCCCACGTAATTTCAATTGGAATTGCCCAACGGTTGCCCAAAATAGAAGGATTGAGGCAGACCTAGCTCTCTCTAATGGATGACGGAGGGAATTCTAGGCCTCAAACGATCGAAATCTTCATTCCCGAGATTCTGATATTGTGTCACCAAAGTTTTCTACGGAAAAACTACAAGAAATTTACTCCATCATCAAAATCTCGGGAATCTCGGGAATGAACTACAAGAAGTTTTCTACAAGAAGTTTCTCGGGAATCTCGGGAATGCCTCGGGAATCTCGGGAATCTCGGAAAAACTACAAGAAGTTTTCTACGGAATTCATGGCAATTTTGAAGGAATACGAGGAAAAATGGAGTGTAATCATTGTTTCTAAGCAGAGTGGAGGTTGTTTCCTCTATTCTCACGAAATTTCAATTGGAATTGCCCAACGGTTACCCATAATATCAAGTTTGAAGCATTTTTTCTGTTTCTGGCTGTCCTAGCTCACTATAATGGATGAAGGAGGGCATTCTAGGGCTTAAACAATTGAAATATTTGTTCCTGAGCTTCCGATCGTGCGTCACCATCGCTTTCTACAAAAAACTACAAGAATTTACTCTTGAATTCAAAACACAAGCAATAGCACCCTTATCTCATTTCTGTGACTCACATGGATTTTATGGGAGTTTTGGAGGAATATGAGGTCAAATATAGAGTAAATGTTGTTTCTATATAGATAGGAGGTTGTTTCCTCTATTTCCACGCAATTTCAATTGGAATTGGCCAATGGTTGCCCATAATAGCATATTTGAAGTATAATTCAATTTCTGACTGCCCTAGCTCACTCTAATCGATGAAGGAGAGCATTCTAGGTATCAAACGATCGAAATCTTTGTTCCTGAGCTTCCGATAGTGCGCCACCATTGTTTTCAACCAAAAAACTACACGAATTTAATCTGGGATTCAAAACACAAGCAATTGTACTCGTCTCTGATTTCTGGGACTCGCACGGATTTCGTGGGAGTTTTGGAGAAATATGACAAATTGAGATGAAATGTTGTTTCTATGCGGAGAGGAGGTTATTTACTCTATTCCCACGTAATTTCAATTGTAATTGCCTAACGGTTGCCCAAAATAGATGGTTTGAAGTATTTTTCGGTTACTGGCTGCCCCATCTCTCTCTAATGATGAAGGAGTGCATTCTATGCCTCAAACAATCGAAATCTTCGTCCTTGAGCTTCCGATATTGTGTCATCGTCGTTCTTTATCGAAAAACTACACGAATTTACTCTGTGGTTTAAAACGCATGCAATTGCATCCGTCTCTGATTTCTGGGACTCACGCGATTTCCTGCGAGTTTTGGAGAAATATGAGGACAAATGAAGAGTAAACATTGTTTCTATTTGGGGAGGAGGTTGTTTAGTCCCATGCAATTTCAATTGAACGTCCTAATGGTTGCTCATAAAAGCATGTTTGAAGCATTATTCGGTTTCTGGCTGCCCTAGCTCTCTCAAATGGATGAAGGAGGGGATTCTATGTCTCAAACGATCGAAATCTTTGTCCCTGAGCTTCCGATAGTGCATCACCATCGTTTCCTACCGAAAACCTACACTAATTTACTCTAGGATTCAAAACACAAGCAATATCACCTGTATCTTATTTCTGGGTCTCACACAGATTTCGTGCAAGTTTTGGAGGAATATGAGCGCAAATGGAGAGTAAACATTGTTTCTATTTGAAGAGATGGTTGTTTACTATGTTCCTAAGTAATTTCAATTGGAATTGCCCAACGGTGCCCAAAATAGTAGGTTTGAAGCATTTTTCAGTTTCTAGTTGCCTTAGCTCACTCTACTAGATAAAGGAGGGCATTCTAGGCCTCAAACGATCGAAGTCTTCATTCCTTAGCATCCATAGTGCTTTCTATCATAAAACTACAACTATTTACTCATAGATTCAAAACACAAGCAATGGCGCATGTCTCTGATTTCTGGGACTTGGACGGAATTCGAGGGAGTTTTGGAGGAATTTGAAGACAAATAGGGAGTAAACGTTGTTTCAAAGCGGAGAGGATGTTGTTTACTCGATTCCCACGAAAGTTCAATTGGAATTGTCCAACGGTTACCCAAAATAGAAGGTTTGAGGCATTTCTCGATTTCTGGTTGCCCTAACTCTCTCTAATGGATGAAGGAGGGCAATCTCAGACTTAAACAGTCACAATCTTTGTTTTCAAGCTTTCGATAGTATGTCACTATCGTTTTCTACCAAAAACTACGCAAGCAATTGCAACCGTCTTTGATTTTTGTGGAAAAACGACACGAAATTTACTCATAGTTTCAAAACACAAGCAATTGCACATGTCTCTGATTTTTGGAACTCGCAAGGAATTCGTGTGAGTTTTGGAGGAATATGAGGACAAATAGAGAGAATATCATTTAATAAAAAAGTCCATTACTTTCCAAAAATGTAGAAAAATAGCACCGATCTCAAAAAAATGTAAAAATGTTCTTTAGAACCGGGGGATCGCCATCTTCAACTTAATAATAAGAGAAGACAAAATTAGGATATAAAAATCATATCATTTAATATAAAGATTCATATCATACAGAAAATGCTGAAAATGGTTCGAAGTTAAAGAAATCCGAATAAATGTCTGTTGTAAGCAGGAAATCGCCATCATCAACTGGAAAATAAGAGAAGACAAAATTAGCCCAAAAATCATCTCATTAATAAAAGATACATATCTGCCATAATATGTGAAAAATAGCACCAAGCTCAGAAAAAATGCATAAATGTCCGTTGGAACCATGAGATTGCCATCTTCAACTGAAAAAAAGAGAAGACAAAATTAGGCCAAAAAATCATATCATTTAATAAAAAGATTCATATCCTCCAGAAAATGTTGAAAAAAAATCCCAAATCTAAGAAAAATTCGTAAAAATGTCCGTTGGAACCTAGAGATCGACATCTTTGACTGAAAAATATGAGAAGACAAAATTAGGCTATAAACCTGTCATTTAATAAAGATATCCATATCTTTAATAAAATGTAGAAAATAGCCTAGAGCTTAGAATAATCTGCAAAAATATTCGTTGGAACAGGGAGATCACCATTTTCAACTAAAAATAAGAGAATAAAAAATTAGGATATAAAAATCATATCATTTAATATAAAGATTCTTATCTTCCAGAAAGTGTAGAAAATCACCTGAGCTCAGAAAAATCTGCAAAAATGTCCGTTGGAACCATGAGATCGTCATCTTCAACTGGAATAAGTGATGTGAAACTAGAGAGGTGGCCTGATCTTCACGGTGTAGGTTATTCAAGGAACTCAAAATAAACTTTAAAAGAAGGATATGAGCACACACTCCAGCCTTAGAGAAAGGAAAAAGGGAGTGATAAGCTCTAAAAAAGATGGTTCACTGACCTGACAAATGCAAATAGCCAACCAATATTATAGGAACACAGCCTGCTACTTAGACCACTTGCCCAACCACGAACACGAATTTAACCAATCCACATAGCAACACACTTGGGTTGAAGCACAAATTGGGGGCTTTTGCGAATTTGGATCACCAATCTTAAAAGGAAGATTGACAAGGCAAGGTTTTACAAGAGCTAAAGAAGATATAAAAACTCTCACAATTTGAGAGGAAAACTCAATTCTAAATTGATAATCTGATTGATTGATGCTTGTTACAAAGGATTACATGCTCTATTTATAGGTAGAGCTTGGAGCTTAAAAGACTCTCTAATTATGCACAACTAATGGCTTTTGGTAGCACATTAGTCATCATAATGACCTGGAATAAGTAAAAGACATAAATGTGACCTAGGAAATATTGGGGGATGTATGCATTCAGTTCATTTGTATTAAATAGATTTTATAAATCGTAAAGAGTTTGCGATATAAGTTTAGAACAATAACGATGTGGAAATTTTGCGTATGATGCAAAAGAGAATTAAATGTGTCGTAAAATGTTTACGTAAATATTTAATATAATAGACACATTTAAACAGTTACCTGGATGATGGGATCGTCCCGGTCTAAACGCAGGTTCAAACCGCGTCAAAAAAAGACTACAAACATGTTAAATAGAGCCAAAACCATGAATTTAGCCAAAGTTGGGCATTGGGGGTAGGGTTCCCGCTAGGAGGGCACCCGACCCGCCAGGCAAGTAGGCGCCTACACCCACTAAAGGAGCTGGTGCCTGCGACCATAGGCAGCGGACGAAGCCTGCCCGATTTGTGTGGGCATGGGCCCGTTCGCCTGGGCCAGCACGGGCGCGAGCACAACACGCGCCCAGTGTAGGTGCGCGCTCCGCTTGCACCCGCGGGGCACGTGCTGGGTTTGTGCCTTGATGGCATGCATTCGCTAGGAAGGGCCCACGCCATGGGCCCATGCTTGGGTTACGAACCCTAGCTGGAATGGCAGCTACGTTTTTGCAAAATGCATTGTTTTGGGCTCTCTTTTGAACCCTTGTTTGAGGGTCAAACGGACTCAGAATGGAGTGCAGTTTCTTCCTACGCATTCACCATTTAACCCTCTTTGATTTAATAGGTTGTATCACTAGCGAAGCTCAAGAAGGAAAAATTCGCTAAAGTTTGGCCTTTGTGAAAGACAAAGTTTAATTAATTTTTTCTCCAAAATTTTTTAGTCCCACATCGGATATGAGAAGAGAGGAGGGGTTAGCCGCCTATATAAATAGGGGCCTACTCCCATCCTTGAAACTTGTCCCAAGATCTAGATCTGAGTAGCTCCATTAAGCGTGAGCAAGCTCGGATCTGAGCTTAAATTAAATATTCTTTTTCTCCCTAAATTTCTTCCTTACTCATGTTCATGCTCTAGCAAAGCTACGAATGAGCTCGGATCGGATCCGAAATCTTGATGGAGGATCCACTCAAGGTGAAATCTTCTTTAGCACGTGTTTAGATCAGCGACAAAGGTGTTGCTCGCCTCGGGATGCGGTGCGGTTCGAGAAGCGGTTTGGCTCTAGATGAGGAGTGGCTCGGGACGCGGTTCAGCTTGGGAGAAATGACTTGGGGCCAAAGAAATGTTGCTGAAAACGACGCTTCGTATTCTACGGAAACGAAGTGAAAGGTAAGTAGTTTAAATTAAACATGCATTTATAAATTGCAAATGTTAGATAGATCTCCTTAATGGTTGGTCGGACTCAATCCAGGGATAATAGAGATCTTGGTTAGGGGTTGTTCACTTTAGGGATTTGATTTAAAATTGTTTTAGTCGATTTTTTCTGTTGCTGTTTTGATAACTTCGTCCGACCGACTTAGGCCGGACGTGTATTTATGGCCATAAGGACCCAGAAAACCCAATAGTGGTATCAGAGCCTTGTCTACTTGATCTATGATTTGCATTTATAAAAGTATATAATACATCATGTTTCTCCATCAGATGGAGGTTTTATTTAAACTTTAAAAATGTCGTTTTAAAGCAACGTTATTTACTTTCGAAAATTGTTTTTGAAAATTAGATTTAATTTTATTTTAAAATTAAATCTTTAAAATTATGTGATAATTTTTGATGTAACTTAAAATTATGAGATAAAATTTAAGTTGCATGTTTAGCAAGAAAATTTTATGAGATAAATTTTAATTGCTTTGTTATGCTTAGCTAAATTGGTTAGTTGATAATGGTTATATTAGTTTTATTGATTATATTATAATTCAAGAAAAAATATTAGGATAGCCATTAAAATCTTTCAGAAAATTATAAGATATTTTTTCGATGGACATGCGGTGATTTAAAAATTTTGCAACATACTAAATTCTCGTTTATGGTAGCCCTATCTAAATTATTATTTTAATTGTTCTAATAATAATTTCAAACAAAAGGCTATGGTTTAAATTGTTGCAACTTGAATTTTAAATGCCTAATACATGATTAGGATAGCACCAAATAATCCTTTAGTTAATAAGGACATTAATAAAAGTTATTAATCAATCCTAATAATTTCGAATTTTAGGATTCAACTAGTTGATAGGATTAACTAGTTTTAATGAAGCCAATTTTAATCGATGGGACATATATGGATTATATGTTTCCTTCAATGGACCGTGATCCGGTCTAGTGTTTTTTGACTAGTGTTGTGGATCACCCTAGCTCGACTTGGGATATTGATCGCAGCATGGCCAAATCCCTAGTCGTGTTCCGCTGGACCACAAGGATGCGAATTATGATTATGTGACATCGTCGATTATATCTAGTCAATTACGTTAAAAATCTTTTTCAAGATTAGTTGTAACCCTCCTTGTTTTAGAGATTGGCAACTATAGGTTCTTTGTTATAGTTGTTGAGCACACTAAGCTATGTCACAGATACTTTATGGAAGCCAACTTCTTAATACATGAGATGTAGTCTAGACTTAAACAAACCGTCGTGTTGTGCTCATACATCGAGCACCATCGTAAGTTAGGCCAGACACAAAAATAAGGGTCCGACTAGACTAGTCATTATGATTTGGATGAGCACACTCATGGTCATAAGTGGCTAGGGGTAAAAACCAATAAGGGAATCATATATGATATGATTGATAAAGAGTCATCTATGAATCACAGAGTCAAGTAATTTGTTGAGCACACTCAAGGTTGTGAGGCTTAGGGTGGTTGGATCTCGTTCCCATTAAATTTAATTTAATTAAATCGTTCATTATTATGGCTAAAAAATGATCGCAAAAATAGTGAAAGAATATAGTTAGATAAAGTCCATTCTATCTATATTTAAAATTTAATATATGCTAAACTACAATAGTTCTCTGTTTACCAATGAAATCAAAAACATAATATTCTAAGAGAATAAGTTAACTGTCAAAATGGTTGGTGAAAGGAATATCAGTTCAAATTCTAATTGATAGACTAAACCATGTTCCCAATGACATTAAAAATGACCCTCTTGACACAAGCTTGAGGACAATGATTTCCTTGAGCTCTAGGTGCAACAAAATAAATGCACGCTAGATGTCACTCGTCTCTATGAGAGGCAGCTTGAACATACTGATGTTCAAAGCATGTTTCTTCATACAATTTATTGAGCACACTCAAGGTTGTATGGAAAACAGTTTCGATCTGCAAAGTTTGAAACTTCGATCAAATTTGTTTGAATCGAAAATGAGTGCATGAGCGATGCAAGACTATGTATCCCAACCGGATTTTGAGACGAGCAACTTGTTGAGCACACCCGAGGTTGCAAAGCTCAAGCATTTGGATACATGAGATGTTTACGGCTATTATTTTTGTTGACACACATAATATCTAAATGAGATTTAGAAAAGAAAGAAGGCATTAAGGAAAGTCAATTGAGAAAGAAAGTAAGAGGGATTGAAAATGTGACATATTTGATGTCATGACTTATACAAAAATATTGTCATATGTGTTGGAAAAAGGAGCAATTGTTGTTTCTTGGACCATAGAGGATGTCTAAAAATTTTGGCGAATGTTGTCACCTTGCTTCCGAAGCAATGAGTAATTTGTATAACGGTAATGTATTAAATGTTAATACATGACTACGCAAAGTAATAGCAAAACTTATATGGCTAAATAGACTAGGCCATACCAAAGAGACTAAGCTTCACAAGTCACATAAAGAGGTGTATGACCTCTCGTATTATGAAGTCAATAGACACTTGTGAATCTTATCTCAAAGGTATGATGGCCGAAATTCCATCTGTAAGACAGTGGGAGAATGAGTTGGTGAACTCATAGTCTAGTACATATGGATGTACCTGGCCCCAAGTCAAAGTTTGTCAGGATAAGTTGTTCTTATTTTATTACAACACGTGTTCTTGCTGAAATACAAGTCTGATAAAATAGATAACACAATGAAATAAGTATGTGAACTGTTTCGATCAAATCGAAGAGTCGAATACTTAGCTATATAATCTTGCGTAATTAAAATAAAAATGTGATTTTCTCTCTGGTCAAGTCTCTTAATACATCGGTGTGTTGAATAGTATGAATCACACTTTGTTAAACATGGTGCGATGCATGGCAAGTGGCTCTGAGTTACAATCCTACCTCTGGGTTTAGTCCCAGATAGTAATGCCTAGGTTCTTGATAAGGTTCTATAAGAAACTTATTAATAAGATATTCATTAAATCAAGAGTTAGGAAGTTAAAGGATTGCTCAAGTCTCGGGAGACGAAGAGTCGAGTAAGACATCATAGTTGGTGATGACTTAGTCAACTTCCAGCATGCCATTCGGAGTATGAACTCTGATTAATAACTTGATGTAATCCGAGAAGGGTCCATGCACGTAAATAAAGTGTGGACTTTAGTTTATGTGCCTAAAGAAAGTGTTTCTTATTGGCTGCTGTAATTAAATCTTCAAGACAGAAGATTGGTTCAGAAAGAAAATAGTGAAGTACACCTTATATTGGTTGAGAACGGTTATCATCCTAACTCATATAAATGGATTATGATGAAACTTTCTCGCCAGCAGATGCGTACAGATCTACTTGGACCGAACTTGATGTAAATGATCATGATGACCATGAAAACCGGAGCATTCATGTATAATCTGTTTTCTAAATATGATTTAGAAGAACAAGCTTATATGAATCGGCAAGAGAGTTTCAAGGTCAGTGGGACCAAATAAAATGCATGCGAGGCTTCAAGGAACCGGAACATATGTTTTGACAAAGTGGTCAAAGAGTGACACTTTATCAGAAATAATTGTGAACCGTCTAAATGACCAGTAACTTATTTGGATTATTCTCGTAAAGTACGATGAGCTGGATGAGAACCAGGAAAGACATTAATTATGGATTCCAAAAGACCAAGAAAATTATTTGGATGAAATTCAAATATGTGGTCTAACAAGAACATTGAAAACTTTTAAGTCTATACAGTAAATGATTTAGCGGATTCACTCACGAAGGCTCTGTCACATAAAGTCTTATAGACTTATGTGTAAATGTGGTATGAGATATCGGGATAAATGGGTCTGAGTGCAAGTGAGAGATGTTGTGAGATAGGTATGCCCTCGAACTCGAGGCAATTTATCTCTATATAAGTGAACAAACATCTTGTTCAAAATTACAGTAAGTTCTATGGTAAGAATTTATCTAAGTTAATAAAAACGTAGTTGACATTAGAACTTAGGTAAACTCCTAAGACTTAATGCGAGGTTAAACAAGTATCGAATGAGGATCTCGATCATGGAGAATTGTTTAACCGTTAGTATCATAAGTCTGAAATCGTTTATGGTCAAAGATGTTTCGAGAAAAGGATATCGAAACATCAGACAGACCATCGTGTCTTTGTCTTCACCATGGAGTGGTGACAATGATCTCATGGTCGTTCAACTTGGTAAAGTCGGAGATGAGACACACTAAGAGTTATCATTGGAGAATGAGTTCACTAAATGACCCAACAAGAGTTATCATATCGTTATGATTGACCAACCTGTCAATGATAACTCTTAGTGATGATATGTAAGTTGGTATTTTGACTTGAGGTCATTGTACGAACATGTACGTGAATGGTGTCTCTTAGATCATTGCTCTAGCCTAGGGACAAGCCCCGTTGAAAGATTTTTGGTTGGGTGACATTTGAAGCATGCGAGGAGAGTAATGATCAAGATAGGATTCGTCTCTTCCGGTCAAGGGGAGTTAGTGTCGTAGTGTTAGTTTGACCTTAAGTGAAAATGCTGGCCAGAGTTTGTTGGAAGTAGTCCAACATTATTTCACTAAAGATCGATAGAGACTAACCAAGTTCAAGCTAATGGGGTTGACAGTTGACCATACCCTAGGCTTGACTAAATGACATAGTTTTGACGAAAAGATTGTAACTGTGGTGTTCATCACGGACACAGTCAGGGTGGTCCCGACAATACTCATGTCAATGAGTTAACCACATAAGTAGATACCGAAATAGGGACGTACCTTCTGCTCGTGGTCTCTGTCATCTGGGGTTTAGAGCCCCACTTGTAGTAGGGTCAGTCTGTAGGGTCTCACACAGAGTGAGACCTTCGTCAAGTAATCGGTAGAAATTAGGGAGAATATGCATTTGATGTCAGGGATAGAAAACTGCAAAGAGTTTGCAGTTAGCTCCTGCATTCGGGATAAATGATCCTGAGTGCAAGTGGGAGATGTTGGGGGATGTATGACCTCAGTTCATTTGTATTTGATGCAAATGGATTTTATAAGTTGCAAAGAGTTTGCGATATAAGTTTAGAACAGTAAAGATGTGGAATTTTGCACATGATGTAAAAGAGAAATAAATGTGTTGAAATGGTTAACTGGATGACGGGATCGTCCCGCTAAATGCAGGTTCAAACCGTGTCAAAAATAGACTCTAAACATTCGAAATATAGCCAAACCATGAATTTAGCCCAAGTTAGGCGGGTCGGGTTCTAACTAGAAGGGCACCCCGAACCGCCTGGTAAGCGGGTGATTGCACCTACAAGGCAGGAGGGTGCACACACGTGCTAAAGGAGCGGGCACCTGCACCCGTAGGCAGCGGGCGGAGGCCCACTCGCTCGCGCCAGCGCGGGCGCAGGCACAACACGTGCCCAGCATAGGCACGTGTTGGATGCGTGCCTTGCTGGTGTGCGCTAGCTAGGTGGGGCCCACGCCATTCGACCCATGCTTGGGATGTGAACCCTAGCTGGAATGGCGACTGCATTTTTGCGAAATGCATGGTTTTGGGCTATCTTTGGACCCTTGTTTAAAGGGTCAAACAGACTCGAATGGAGTGCCGTTTCTTCCTACGTGTTCACAATTTAACCCTCTTTGTTTTGATAAGTTGTATCACTTGGGAAGCTCAACAGGGAGGGAGGAAAAATTCGCTAAACTTTGGCCTTTGTGAAAGGCAAACTTTAGTTAATTTTTTCTCTAAAATTTTTTAGTCCCACATCGGATATGAGAAGAGAGGAGAGGCCAGTTACCTATATAAATAGGGCCTACTGCCCTCCTTGAAACTCGTCCCAAGCTCTAGATCTGAGTAGCTCCATTAAACTTGAGCAAGCTCGGAT
Source organism: Scilla litardierei (assembly GCA_030789695.1). Taxonomy (NCBI): domain Eukaryota; kingdom Viridiplantae; phylum Streptophyta; class Magnoliopsida; order Asparagales; family Asparagaceae; genus Scilla; species Scilla litardierei. The sequence continues at coordinate 39,096 of JAULAV010008291.1, read as the reverse complement.
CTGAGCTTAAATTATATATTCTCTTTCTCCCTAAATTTCTTCCTTACTCATGTTCGGTCTCTAGCAAAGCTACGAAGGAGCCCGGATCAGATTCGAAATCTTGATAGAGGATCCACTCAAGGTGAAATCTTCTTCGATGCATGGTTGGCTCAGCGACAAGGGTGTTGCGCCCCTCGATGCGGTTCGGGATGCGGTTCGACTTGGGACGAGGTGCTGCTCAGGACGTGGTTCAACATGGGAGAAGCGGCATGGGGCCAAAGAAATGTCGCTGAAAATGACGCTTCGTAATCTACGAAAACGAAGTGAAAGGTATATAGTTTAAATTAAAAATGCATTTATAAATTTCAAATGTTAAATATATATATATCCTTAGGGATTAGTCGGACCCAACACCGGGATAGTCGGCTTGTGGTTGTTCCCTTTAGGGCGTTGATTTAAAATTGTTTTAAGTGGATTTTTTCCGCTGCTGTTTTGATAACTTCGTACGACCGACTTAGGCCAGAGTCGTATTTATGGCCCTAAGGACCCAGAAAACCCAACAGGAAATACTAAAAGACAACCTGAAATTATGAGCCTAATGCCATGCACGAAAATTACATTTAAAATTCATAAGTTTATGCTTCTTGGCGATCTCCCCAATGAATTCAGATTTAATGTGGTTGTTGCACTTGACTCTTCAGCTCGCCTCATGAATTCAGATTTATTGGATGCAAATGACTCTTGATCTTCCCCCATGAATTCAGAATTATTGTTGCACATGAACCTTGATCTTCCCCATGAATGCATTCAGAATTATGGCCACATGCCTCTTGGTCTTCCACTATGAATGCATTCAGAATTATGGCCTTAATTCCTTGGGCTTGGATTAGCAAGACTAAGGCCTCTTTGTGAGCATAACTTTCTTGGGCCAGCAATGCTTCTACTTGGGCTCCAATTACATTTTGCATTCTTTTTAGCATTCCTCTTGTTATTGGACCTTCACTTAGAATATGGTCTTCATTTTGTAAGTTGATGGGCTGGGTCACATCATCTTCCCCTCTTGAAAAGGAGTCGTCCTCTACTCTTCAACATCTGCACCAAAATAAGGAGAGATGTCAAAAACATTAAAAGTAGCCCTCACGCCATACTCATAAGTTAGCAAAAGTTTGTAAGCATTCTCTTGAGCTTCTCCCCACTTGAATCGAACATCCTTCTTATCCAGTTCATTCAATGGTTTCGTTGGTGTGCTAAAATTCTTCACAAAAAAAGCTTGTAAGTCCATGAAAACTCTTGACTTGTCCAACAGTGGTAAGGGTTGTCTAATCTTGGATTGCTTTAATCTTCTCTTCATCCGTTGTAATACCTGTAATACTAACAACAAAGCCAAGAAAAACAATTTTATCTGTGCAAAATCATACTTTTTTAAATGGCCAAACAATTTCACCTTTCTTAGAACCTCGTCTAAAGTGATCCATGTGTTCATCTAATGTTCTGATATACACAAAAATATCATCAAAGTAAACTACTAGAAAGTTACCAATGTAATCATGATAAACATGATTCATTAATCTTATGAATGTGCAAGGTGCATTAGCTAACCCAAAAAGTATAATTAACCATTCATACAATCCATGTTTAGTCTTAAATGACGTTTTACATTCATCTCCTTCTTTCATTCTTATTTGATGATAACCACTTTTTAAGTCAATTTTAGAGAAAATAGTTGAACTAGATAATTCATCTAGCATAACATCTAACCAAGGAATAGGATGACGATATCTTACCGTGATGTTGTTAATGGCTCTGCAACCAATGCACATTCTCCATGTACCATCTTTCTTGGGTACAAGAAATACTGAAACTGCACACAGACTGAGCCTCTATCTCACGTATCCTTTGCTCATTAACTCTTGAACTTGCCTTTGAATCTCCTTAGTATCTTCAGGATTAGTGCGATATGTTGGACAATTAGGCAACGATGCTTCAGGAATAAGATCAATTTGATGTGTTATGCCTATAATTGGCGGCAGACCTGGTGGTATCTCATCAGAAAAGACATCTTTATATTCCTGCAAAAGAGATAAAACAACACTAGGCAAAGCAGAGGTTAAATTGTTAGTATTCAACATCACCACTTTGTACACAAATAGTAGGATGTTTTGTTGAGAAAACAAGGCTTGCTTAATCTCACTTCTTTTTTGCCACTAGAAAACTCTTCTCTCCTTTTTCTGTTTTCTCTCCTTTTCTTTTTGAATTTTCTCTCAGTTTACTTTCTTTTTCTTCACTCAAATCTCTCATCTTTTTCTCACTCTCATTTTTACTCGCTTGTTGTTGAAGCATTTTTCCTCTCTCACTTTCTCTTTTCTTTTCTCTCTTTATTTGATCTTACAGTATTTCTTTTGGGGACAATGGAAGGAGAGTTATTGGCTCCCCTCGAAGTACAAAAGAATAATGGTTTTAGTACCCGTCATGTGTTACCCGATGATCAAACTGTCACGGTCTACCCAACAAGAGATGACATGCTTTCATGGGAACAACGTCACAAATTATTTCATCTCTATATTTGCCAATAGAAAATAGGAATGTGACTTGTTTTGTTACCTTCAACTCTCCACATTTGTTGAGCCATTGTAGCTTGTAGGGTTGCCGATACTTGAAGGTCGGAAGACTCAACTTCTCCACTAATTCAGCACTTGCTACATTATTGCAACTCCTCCATCTAAGATTACATTGCATACTTTCCCTTGGACTAGGCAGCGTGTGTGGAACAAGTTCTCTTTGGTTGTTCGCTTCCTCCTTCATTTGAATGCTAAGTGCTCTTCTAGTCACAAGAAATTCTCCTTCGGCAGCAATTTCTCCGTCATCATCTTCAATCAGCATCTTATCTTCTTCATCAGATTCTTCTTCTTCAGTCTCACAGTCACCATGGTTATTGATGATCATGGTGCACTTGTTAGGGCACTCGCTGGAAATGTGTCCTCTCCCTTGGCATTTGAAGCATCTTATGTCACGGCTTCTAGAAGTATTTTCTTCAGTTTGCTTCTTCTTTGGAATATCAACCGTCTTCTCAACTTTCTTTGAAGTATTCTCCTTCGAACTAGATGGATTATCTCTCTTTGAACTGGTCTTCAAAGGGTTAAAAGAATTAGAGCCCTTCCTTGCAGTATTTCTCCTCTTCAGTTGTTGTTCTACATTGATGGCTTGGTGGACCATCTCCTGAAGCTTTACATAGTGATACATCTCCATAACATCAGCAATATCAGGATTAAGGCCTCACAAGAAACAATCCATTGTTGCTTCTCTGTCCTCCATCATTTTTACTCGAATCATGGCAACCTTTATCTCTTTGTGATACTCATCTATACTATTAGAGCCTTGATTGAGTCGTTGCAGTTGGCGATGAAGTTCCATATGGTAACAAGATGGAATAAACCTCCTCTCATGGTTGATTTCATTTTCTCCAAGTACTAATAGGACGTTCTCCATAACGTTCTTTTTCCTTTTGCACCTGATCCCACCATACAAGAACATAATCAGTAAACTCAAGGCTGCAAGTTTCACATTGTTACCTTTAGAGTAGTCATGGCATGAGAAAATTTGCTCAACACGCATTTCCCACTCCAAATATGCATCTGGATCATTTTTGCCTTGAAAAGAAGGTACTTTGATTTTAATTCCACCAATGTTGTCTCCTCAGTTTCTATGTCTCATTTGTTCATCACGATGAAATATCCTTCTTCTTGGCTGGTGATCTTCAAATTCATCCCCATCAATTTGGCTCTCTGTATATCCATGAGGTTGTTCTTGATTGTTTGGAGGATTTTATTGTGTAGAAGCTTGATTCTCCATTTGATCTAATCATTCATGGATTCGTTCTAGCTTTCTGTAAAACAATCTCTCAAGATGGCTCACCAATGCTTGCATTTGAAAAGATTTTTCTCCGTGTTGTGTAGTATCTTCTGCATTTCCTACCATATTAGTGAAAGAGAAAAAATATACACTCTTGATAATCTCACCAACTTACAATTCCCTCAGAATCTGTCCTTAGCTCGTATGCAACCCAAATCCTTGTTGAGTAGTCACATAATGCCAATTACTCACTTCAACCAAGTATGAAGTGGTGGTTGGTAAAATTGTGAATAATAGAAGGGTTTAGGCCTGAAGTATGATTTGGTCTAGCATAGGAGTTCAATGAAAAGAAGGAAATTTCTTAGTAGTGCAAGACAAAAATGCAACAATAAGAGCTATTAATTTGTAAGATAATAGAATGTAAGAAATAAATTGAGGGACCATTGCTTTTTCATTTTTGCCCAGCTTTACTTTTTTCTGTTGTTTTTTCGGATTTTTTTCTTTGTTTTTCGCTTTTTTTTTCATTTTTGTGTGCTTTACTTGTATAAAAACAACAACAAACAAATTTGACTTTTGAATGATATAAGAACAATAGCTCTCTAAAACAGGAAATGAAACAGAAGTCTTGCACGCTAAAGATAAAAAATCAAGGTGATAAGGAATTATTTTGAGGTTTTGGAGGAGTTTCTTTTTTTTTGCAGAAATAGAGGAAATGAAAAAATTTGATACAGAATTTTTTTTTGAAGCAATGAAATGATTGAAAGAAACCTACCGTGTCAACCTGGGGCTCTGATACCAAATGATGTGAAACCAGAGGGGTGGCCCTATCTCCACAGCATAGATTATTCAGGGAACTCAAAATAAAATTAAAAAGAAGGAAATGAGCACACACTCCAGCCTTAGAGAAAGGAAAATGAGAGTAATAAGCTCTAAATAAAGATGGTTCACAGACCTGACAAATGCAAATAGCTTACCAACGTTATAAGAACACGATCTGCTACTTAGACCACTTACCGAACCAAAACACGAGTTTAACTAATCCACACAGCAACACACTTGGGTTGAAGCACAAAGTACGGGCTTTTGCAAATTTGGATCACCAATCTTAAAAGGAAGATTGATAAGGCAAGGTTTCACAAGAGCTAAAGAAGATATAAAAACTCTCACAATTTGAGAAGAACACTCAATTCCGAATTGATAATCTGATTGATTAATGCTTGTTACAAAGGATTACATTCTCTATTTATAGGTAGAGCTTGGAAACTTAAAAGACTCTCTAATTAAGGACTACTAATGGATTTTGGTAGCCCATTAGTCATCATAATGATCTGGAATCAGTAAAAGACATAAATGTGACCTAGGAAAGACCAAAAGACAAACTGAAATTATAAGACTAATGCCATGCATGAAAATTACATGTAAAATTCATACGTTTATGCTTCTTGGCTCTAGATCTCCCTAATGAATTCAGATTTAATGGTGGTTGTTGCACTTAACTCTTTAGCTTCCCACATGAATTCAGATTTATTGGATGCAAATGACTCTTGATCTTTCCCCATGAATTTGGAATTATCGTAGCACATGAATCTTGATCTTTCCCCAAGAATGCATTCAGATTTATGTCCACATGACTCTTGATCTTCCCTCACGAATGCATTCAGAATTATGGCCTTAATTTCTTGGGCTTTGGATTAGCAAGACTATGGCCTCTTTGTGAGCACAACTTTCATGGGCTAGCAATGCTTCTACTTGGGCTCCAATTGCATTTTACATTCTTTTTAGCATTCCTCTTGATGTGAAACCCCCAGGAATGACGAGACCCGATAACAAAGAGGAACCCAAGATCGTTCTTTAATCATAATTTGATGGAGACCTCGACTCGTTGCACGACAAAAGCAGGAACCTCGGTATAGATGACCTCGACCTGTTGCTTATTGCGAACAAGAACCTCGTTTTAAGGAAGACGCCACAAACGGTGGTGGAAATTCATTTGATAAGTCGATGGTGAATACCACGAAAAACTCTGATAAGTTCGAATAGTTCTTCATAGAACCAAAGAGAAATTCTCTCAGAAATTTTATCGAAAAATCAACCCCATTTTTCATTTCTTAGATGCCTTTTAATAGGCTCAAAATTACAAAGAAAGTTCCTAAAATTTAGGCTAAAATTATGGGTCAAATCAGCCCATTAATTGGCTGATCACTTGCCAACAAATAGGAAAGGAAAGTAATTACCTCGGCATGTAAGCCTTCCAAAAAATAGAAAAGGAAAGTAATTTCTAGGCATGCAAGCATTCCAAAAATAGAAAAGGAAAGTAATTTATATGCATGCAAGCCTTCCAAATAGAGTATTTGGCATTCAAAACCTTCCAAAAAGATTAATCCTCCACATGAAAATTTACTTGCTGAATTAATCTATCCATAGTTGGATTCTTCTAGAACTTGAATATGTTGAGCCATCTTTGTTTAATACATGGCTCAAGTTCAATGGCCCTCCATGAATTTGCTAGGGCCCAGATCTCTTGAATCAGCTCGTTGAGTACATCTTTGCTTGCGAACGCATAACTGGTCCAATTGGCACTTGAACTGGATCCTTTGAAGTTTTTCTATGATTTGCATCATTCCCCTCCTCATGAAAAGGATTTGTCCTCAAATCATCACCTACATCAGAATGACTCAAATTAGTAACTTTAAATGTAGCACTAACATTGTACTCACCATGTAGATCTAGCTTGTAAGCATTGTCATTGATGCGCTCTAGCACTTGGAAAGGACCATCTCCCCTTGGAAGCAATTTTGAGAGTCTTTATTCTGAAAATCTCTCCTTTCTCATATGCAACCATACCCAATCTCTCGGTTCCAAGATCAGCTTATGACACCCCATGTTGGCTTGTTTTGTGTATTGCTCCGTTCTTCGTTCAATGTTAAGTCTTGCTTTCTCATGAATCTATTTGACAAATTCAGCCTTCATTTTGCCATCTAACTTAACACGCTTAGTCAAAGGTAAAGGAGATAAATCCAATGGAGTTAAAGGATTAAATCCATATACAATTTCAAATGGTGAAAATTTAGTAGCAGAATGAAGAGTCTATTGTAAGCAAACTCAACATGTGGTAAAAAGTCATCCCATGTTTTGATGTTCTTTTTAATGATTGCCCTTAACAAGGTAGACAAAGTCATATTTACTACTTCGATTTGACCATCAGTTTGTGGGTGACAAGTAGTAGAAAACAACAGCTTAATACTTAACTTACACTACAAAGTCTTCCAAAAATAGCTCGGGAACTTAGCATCTCGATCTGAAACAATTGTTCTCAGCATGCCATGTAATTTCACAATCTCCCTAAAGAACAAATCAGCAATATGTGAGGCATCATCCGTTTTGTGACATGGAACCAATGCATACAGCTCATTATCATACATTTAGTCATAAACTGATTTGAGTCCTCAATCATACGTTTAGTCCTAAGCTGACATGGAACCAATGCATACAGCTCCTTAACTTCACTCAAGTGTGCCATCTTAGAAAATCTATCCACAATCACAAAAATTGTGTCTCTTCCTCGTTAGTCCTAGGCAATCCAAACACAAAATCTATTGAATTATCAATGCAAGGCTCACTAGGAGTTGATAAAGGGGTATACAAACCGTTGGGCTGAACTCTAGTTTTAGCTTGCCTATATGTGACGCATCTCCCACAAATTCTCTCAATATCTCTTTTCATGTGTGGCCAATAGAAGTGTTCTTGCAAAATAGCTAAAGTCTTTCCAACTCCAAAATGTCACATTAATCCCCCACCATGAGATTCTTGCACTAACAACTCTCTCAATAAACAATTAGGCACACATAGCTTATTCTTTTGAAACAGGAACCCATCATGTCTAAAGAACTTACCATATGGGTTTTCTCACAAGTACGGTATTCCTCACAAAATTCATGGTCATCAGCATATAAATTTTTAATGCACTCAAACCTAAGCAATTTTGCTTCAAGTGTAGAAAGAAATGCATACATGTGAGAAAGTGCATCATCGACCACATTCTCTTTACCTTTCTTATATCGGATGACGTATGGAAACATTTTGATGAACCCCACCCAACGTGCCTTTTGTTTAGCTTGTGTTGTCCCTTTAAGTGTTTCAAGGACTCATGATCCTTGTGAATCATGAACTCCTTTAACCATAGGTAGTGCTGCCATATCTCTAAAGCTCGAACCAATGCATACAGCTCCTTATCATACTTGGGTAGTTTAAAGCTGTCATGCTTAGTTTTTCGCTAAAGTAAGCAATTGGTCGTCCTTCTTGTATAAGAACTGCGCCTATGCCAATTCCTAAAGCATCACATTCAATCTCAAACGTTTTTGAAAAGTTAGGTAAAGACAATAAAGGAGCATTGGTCAACTTCCCTTTGATTAGCTGAAATGCATCTTCTTGTTCTTGTCCCCATCTAAATCCAACGTTCTACTTGATCACTTCAATAAGTGGTGCAGCTATGCTACTAAAGTCCTTCACGAACCGCCGGTAAAAACTAGCAAGTCCATGAAAACTACGAACATTACCTACACTTGTGGGACTTGTCCACTCTTATATTGCACTTATCTTCTCTTCATCAACCTGTATACCTTGTGCACTAACAACAAATCCCAGAAATACAAGCTTATCTGTGCAAAAAGTACACTTCTTCATGTTAGCAAATAACTTTTCTTTTCTAAGAACATTTAAAACAGATTTCAAATGTACTACATGATCATCCAAGTCTTTGCTATAAATGAGGATATCATCAAAGTAAACAACAACAAATCTGCCTATAAATGCACGCAAAACATGATTCGTAAGTCTCATAAAAGTGTTTGGAGCATTAGTTAAACCAAAAGGCATAACTAACCATTCAAATAAACCATATTTAGTTTTAAAAGCAGTTTTCCATTCATCTCCTTCTTTCATTATTCTAATCCGATGATAAACACTTTTTAAATCAATTTTAGAAAACATACAAGAACCATGCTGCTCATCTAACATATCATCTAGGTGAGGAATAGGATGACGACACTTTATCGTTATGTTGTTGATGGCTCGACAATCAACACACATTCTCCATGTCTCATCCTCCTTAGGCACAAGTAAAACTAGAACAGTGCATGGGCTCATGGTTTCCCTCATGTGCCCTTTCTCCAACAACTCACTTACCTGCCGTTTGTCTCCTCGGGATTGATCCTATAGGCTGGTCGGTTTGGAATCGCCGCACCAAGAACAAAATCAATCTGATGTTCAATCCCTCGGATTGGAGGTAATCCATGTGGTATTTCTTCAGGAAAAACATCCTCATATTCCTGCAAAAGAGAAACAATAGAACTAGGCAAATCAAGGTCAAGTTGGTTAGTATTTAAAAATGCCTCCTTGTACAAAAGTAAAATCATCGGCTGATTTGAAAACATTGCTCTCTTAACTTCACTCAATTTTGCATAGAAGTTCTTTCGTTTTCTATCTGATTTTCTCTCAATGTCCGAATTTTGATTTTATTTTTCTCCCTCATTTTTCCTGGTCTCTCTCTAGTTTTCACTCTTTTTCTTTTGTTCGCTCTCTTTCTTTTGATCACTCTCTTTTTGCCTTCTCACTTGACCCTCATAAACTTGCCATGGTGTCAATGGTACAAGAGTGATTGGTCATTGATTAAGTACAAAGGAGTATTTGTTCGTCAAGCCATCATGCTTCACATGCCTATCAAACTGCCATAGACGCCCTAGTAACAAGTGTCCCGCTTGCATTAGTACTACATCACATACTACATCATCTTCATATTTACCAATCCGGAATGCAACTAACACTTGCTTGTTCACCCTTACTTCACCACTATCATTTAACCATTGCAACTTGTATGGTCTAGGATGCTTTAATATAGGCAGACCCAATTTATCCACCATTGTTGTACTTGCAACATTAGTATAGTTACCACCATCAATAATCATACTACATACCTTGTCTTTTATGTAGCACCTGGTGTGAAAGATGTTCTCCCGTTGCACTTCTTCAACTCCTTTTGCTTGCATGCTCAATGCTCTCCTTGACATCAATGTCAAAGCATTAGGGACTAGATATTCATCCTCGAGATCATCCTCTAATGGTGGCATGTCATCATGGTCAGAATCATCATTATCGGTGAAAATTTCACCATTGTCTTGTAACACCATGAATTGCCGATTTGGTCATTGACTTGCCATACGTCCCTTGCATTGGCATTTAAAACATTTAATGTCACGATTTCTAGAGGTTGAAGGGTCTGATTTCCCTTGAGAAATGTGACGGATATTCTTAGACTTAGGCTCAGGTTTGGGTATGTGTGGCGTGTCCATCTTCTTTGTATAATTCGGTTTCCAAGATGTAGGACTTGAGTTATGGGCTGTACTTGACCCACCCCTCCTCTTAAGTTGTTTCTCCACGTTGATGGCCATGTGCACCATGTCTTTCACTCCACATAATCCTGCATGTCTATCTTATCATGGATTTTTCGATTTAATCCATGTAAGTACCTAGCCATTGTAGCCTCTCTATCCTCCTCTACATTAGCCTGGATCATAGCAATCTCCATCTCCTTGTAGTAATCTTCTACACTGCAACTTCCTTGCATAAGACCTTCAAGCTTATTGTATATCTCTCGATAGTAGTAACTAGGAACGAACCAATTTCTCATTACTGCTTTCATCTCCTCCCATTTCTCTATTGGTCGTTCTCTATTTCTTCTCCTGTTTGTAACAAGCTGATCCCACCAAGTAATAGCATAGTTAGAAAATTCAATCACAGCTAATCTTACCTTCTTTGCTTCAAAATAGTTGCGACAGTCAAATATGAATTCCATCTTCTTCTGGTATGCTTCAAGATCAGTTTTACCTTGAAATGAAGGAATCTTCATCTTAATACCACCCAAGTTATTATCTTCCATATTCCTAGCTTCTCTAAACTGCCATCCATGTCTCCTATGATTAACAACTAAATATCAATCTTCATCTTCATCAAAACCAGTCCCATAAGACTCTTCATCTTCACCCTTTACTACCCTCGGCTGAACTATTTCCCTTCTATATATTAGGAGCATTTTTGGCTGCTCACTAAGTTTATCATCCATCGTATCTATCCATTCATGAACTTGCTCGAGCTTCAACTTCATCACACGCTTCATCTCACTCATTATGGCCTCCACTAGCAATTTCTGATCAGGCAAATCTATGGTAGCACTATTGCGAGACATGTTTCCTGCAAAACAAAGTTAGAAAAAAAAGGACCTCACAATTCTCTCCCTTACATGTTTACACTCAAGAATGTGAATCACTCTACGCTCGTGTTTTTAACTCAAAATTTGTGGCCTCTAACCCTCTATTGTTCTCATCATTCTTACTTCTCTCACTCTGTAATTTCTCTTTCAGATCTTTTGGAACTAAAGCAAACAATACACAGAATTTCCAATAACAATTCACCAGAACTAATAAAGAAATTTCGGATCTGAAAGGAAGATTACAAGAAACACGGGTGACAAAAATTTTGGAAGTCTAGAATTATCAAAATTTCCACACACAAAGATTGGTCATGTGATAGATCTTTAGGGTGATGTGATTTGTTGTGCTGATAATAACCAAAATGAATGATAACAAAAAATTTTCTTGTTAAGTCCGATGTACACTTTTTTGTTTGGTTTTTTTCCTTTCTTCTTCTTTATTTTTCTTCTTCTTTTCTTCTTCTTCTTTTTTTGCTTTTTTGAAACTTTTTTTGGATAATCAGCAACTGTACTTTTTAGTAAAGAAACGATATTTCGAAACAAAATACAAACGAAAAATGGATAAAGAAATTCGGCTAAACAATAATATGTAAACCGAATTTAGAGACTAAAAGAATACGGAATAAAGAAAAGAAAGGTTTTTTAATTTAAAATATAAGCAAACCTGATCAAGACTCAAAGCTCTGATACCAAATGATGTGAACCCCGCCAGGAACGACGAGACCCGACAACGAAGAGAAACCCAAGATCGTTCTATAATCAGAATTTGGATGGAGACCTCGACCCGTTGCACCACAAAAGCAAGAACCTTGGTATATATGACCTTGACACGTTGCTTATTGCAAACAAGAACCTCAGTTTAAGAAAGACGCCACAAACGGTGGTGGAAATTCGTTTGATAAGTGGATGGTGAACGCCACAGAAAACTCCGATAAGTTCTAATAGTTCTTCAAAGAACCAAAGAGAAATTCTCTCAGAAATTTTACCGAAAAATCAACCTCATTTTCCTTTGCTTAGATGCCTTTTAATATGCTCAAAATTACAAGGAAAGTTCCTAAAATGTAGGCTAAAATTATGGCTACAAATCAGCCCATTTATTGGCTGATCACTTGCCAACAAATAGGACAGGAAAGTAATTATCTCGGCATGCAAGCCTTCCAAAAATAGAAAAGGAAAGTAATTTCTAGGCATGCAAGCCTTCCAAAAATTGAAAAGGAAAGTAATTTCTATGCATGCTAGCCTTCCAAAGAGAGTATTTGGCATTCAAAACCTTCCAAAAAGATTAATCCTCTACATGCCAATTTACTTGCTGAATTTAAGCTATCCATAGTTGGATTCTTCTAGAACTTGAATCATGTTGAGCATCTTTGTTGAACACATGGCTCATGTTCAATGGGCCTCCATGAATTTGCTCGAGTCCAGATCTCTTGAATCAACCCGTTGAGTACATCTTTGAACCTCTTTGCTCGCAAACGCGTAACTGGTCCAATTGGCATTTGAACTAGATCCTTTGAAGTTGTTCTATGATTTGCATCACCTCTTGTTATTGGGCCTTCACTTAGAATGTGCTCTTCATTTTATAAGTTGATGGGCTGGGTCACATCAATAAGAGAAAACAAAATTAGGCTTAAAAATCATATCATTTAATAAAAAGATCGCCATCTTCAACTGGAAAGTAAGAGAAGACAAATTTAAGCTATAAAGATCAAATCAATTAATAAAAGGATATATATCTTTTATAAACTGTAGAAAATATCACCAATCTCAGAAAATCATATATAAAAATCTTATCATTTGAAGATGGCGATATCTCGGTTACAACGGACATTTTATAGATGAAGATGGTGATTCCCTGGTTTCGAATTTTGTCTTCTGTTATGTTTCAGTTGATGATGGCGATTTCCCGGTTTCAACGGACATTTTTGGCTTAATTTTGTCTTCTGTGATATCATTTAATAAAACGATCCATTTCTTTCAGAATACGCGAAAAATAGTCCAAATTTCAGAAAAATTCGCAAACATGTCCATTGGAACCAGAAGATCGACATCTTCAAGTGAAATATAATAGAAGACAAAATTAGGCAAAAAAGTATCATTTAATAAAAAGATCGCCATCATCAATAGGAAATTAAGAGAAGACAAAATTAGGCAACAAGATCATATTAATATAAAGATCATTATCTTCAAGAAAATATAGAAAATAACCCTGAGCTCAGAAAAATCCGTAAAAATGTCTGTCGGGTGATCGTCATCTTCAACTTAAAAATAAGAGAAGACAAAGTTTGGCTATAAAAATCAGATCATTTAATCTAAAGATCCGTATCTTACATAAAATGTAGAAAATAACCCAGAGCTAAGAAAAATCCGCAAATTGTCTGTTGGAACCAGGAGATCGCCATCTTCATCTTCAAAGTAAGAGAAGACAAAATTAGGACAAAAAATCATATCATTTAGCAAAAAGATTCATATCTTCCAGAAAATGTAGAAAATAGCGTCGAGGTTAGAAAAATCCATTAAAATGTCCGTCTGAACCATGAGATTGCCATGTTCAACTGAAAAATAATAGAAGAAAACTTAGTCTATAAAAATCATATCATTTAATTAAAAGATTATCTTCAATAAACTACAGAAAATAGCCCCGAGCTAAGGAAAAATCTGCAAAAATGACTGTTGTAACCAAGAGATCGCCATCTTCAATTAATAAATATCATATCATTTAATATAAATATTCATATCTTTAACCGAAAAATACGCAAAATGTCCGTTGGAACCGGGAGATCGCCATCTTCAACTAATAAATAGCATATCATTTAATATAAATATTCTTATCTTTAACTGAAAAATACGCAAAATGTCAGTTGGAACCGGGAGATCGCCATCTTCATCTGAAAAATAAGAGAAGACAAAATTAGACTAAAATATCATATCATTTAACAAAATGATAAATATCTTCCAAAAATGTGGAAAATAGCCCGGAGGTCAGGAAAATCCGGCAAAATGTCCATTGGAACCGGGAGATCGCCATCTTCAATTGGAATATACGAGAAGACAAAATTAGGCTTAAAACATATCATTTAATAAAAAGATCGCCATCTTCAACTAGAAAATAAGAGAAGACAAATTTAGTCTATAAAATTATATCAATTAATAAAAAAATACATATCTTTCATAAAATGTAAAAATAGCACCAAGATTAGAAAATGATATATAAAAATCTTATCAATTGAAGATATTTTTATAGGTGAAGATGGCGATTTCCCGGTCCTGAATTTTGTCTTCTCTTATATTTCAGTAGAAATTGGCGATATCCCAGTTTCAACGGACATTAGTTGGCCTAATTTTGTGATCTCTGATGTCATTTAATAAAGCGACCCATATCTTCCAGAAAATGTCAAAAATAGCCAGGAGTTCAGAAAAATACGCAAAATGTCCGTTTGAATCATCTTCAACCGAAATATAAGAGACGACAAAATAAGGCCAAAACATCTTGTCGTTTAAAAAAGATCATCATCATCAACTTGAAAATAAGAGAAGACAAAATTAGGCAATAAAAATAATATCAATTAATATAAAGATCCTTATCTTCCAAAAAATATACAAAATAGTCCTGAGCTCAAAAAAACACGCAAAAATTTCCATTGGAACTGGGAGTCGTCGACTTCAACTGAAAAATAAGATAAGACAAAAATAGGCTATAAAAATCATATCATTAAATATAAAGGTTCATATCTTATAGTAAATGTAGAAAATTGCTTGGAGCTCAGAAAATTCTGCAAAAATTTCCGTTAGAACCGGGAGATCGACATTTTTAATGAAAAAAATAAGAGAAGATAAAATTAGTCCAAAAAATCATATCATTTAATAAAAGATTCATATCTTCCAGAAAAAGTAGAAAAATAGCCCCGAGATCAGAAATATCGGCAAAATGTCCTTAGAACCAGGAGATCAACATATTCAAAAATCATATCATTTAATAAAAAGATTTATATCTTCAATTAAATGTAGAAAATAGCCTCGACCTCAGAAAAATCCGCAAAAATGTCTGTTGGAACTGGGAGATCGCCATATCCAATTAAAAAAATAAGAGAAGACAAATTTAGGTTATAAAAATCTTATCATTAATAAAAAGATACATATCTTCCATAAAATTTAGAAAATAGCCCCGAGATCAGATAAATTCGCAAAAAATTCCGTTGGAAACGGGATATCACCATCTTCTACTGAAAAATAAGAGAAGACAAACTTAATCTGTAAAAATCATATTATTTAATATAATGAACCACATCTTCAATAAACTGTAGAAAATATATCCAAGCTCAGAAAAATCTGCAAAAATGTCTGTTGGAACCAAGAGTTCGCCATCTTCAAATTAAACAGAGAAGACAAAATTAGGCCAAAAAATCATATCATTTAATAAAAATATCCCAAACTTCCTGAAAATGTAGAAAAATTATTCTAAGCTCAAAAAAATTCGCAAAGTTGTCTGTTGGAACTGGGAGATCGTCATATACAGCTGAAAAATAAGAGAAGACAAAATTAGTCCACAAAAATCATATCATTTAAAAAGATCCATATCTTCAATAAAATTTAAAAATAAGCCCTGAGCTCAGAAAAATCCGTAAAAATGTCCGTCGGTAGATCGTTATCTTCAACTAAAAATTAAGGGCGGATTAGATTTGGCTATAAAAATCATATCATTTACTCTAAAGATCCATATCTTATAGAAAATATAGAAAATAGCCCGGAGCTAATAAAAATCCACAAAAATATCCGTTGGAACCGAGAGATCGCCATCTGACGTAAGAGAAGACAAAATTAAGCCAAAAAATTATATCATTTAATAAAAAGATCCATATCTTCCAGAAAATGTAGAAAGCAGCCTCGAGTTCAGAAAAATCCGTAAAAATGTCCGACCGAACCAGGAGATCGCTATCTTCAACTTAAAATATAAGAGAATGCAAAAGTAGGCTATAAAAATCATATTATTTAATACAAATATTCGTATCTTACAAAAATGTAGAAAATATCACGTAGCTCAGAAAAATTTGTGAAAATATATGTTGGAACTGGGAGCTTGATATATTCAACGAAAAATAAGTGCAGACAAAATTTGGCCATAAAATCATATCATTTAATATAAAGATTCATATCTTATAGAAAATGTAGAAAATAGCCCGGAGTTCAGAAATATCCGAAAAATTATGTTGGAACCGGGAGATCGACATTTTCAACTAAAAGAATAAGAGAAAAGAAAATTTGGCGATAAAAATCATATCATTTTCATATATGTTACGGCCATCTTGGGACGGCCCAAGAGCGAGCAGCCCAAGCCCAGATTGGAAGCAGGAGGCCCCCAAAAGGAGGTCGGGCCGACCATTGAGGCCCTCATGAAGACTCGAAATCAAGTCGGCCACAATCGGGACGTGCGCTCTGTCAGCCCACGTCAGCGGGAGCTAACCGCTCCCCAAAACACTCCCCCTTAAAGACCATTAAGAGACCCCATTAGCCCACCTTCATGGTGCATGAAGGCGCCTTGAAGGAGGCGGATCATGTGGGCAGAAAAGGGGGACGTGGAGGGGAGTGATCGTGGGATGATCCCTATAAAGGGGCTCAGGAGGTAACGAAGAAAAGGATCTCACCCCGGATACCAATAGATGGATGTATTCTACACAAAGACCTTGTTTTCCCCTTTGAATTTCCTCCCCTAACTCGATCCGAGGACACGCGTATCGGCCACCCTGTGAGCCATACTAGTCCCGCCATATATCTTTCAGATCCGTTCTGACTTAGGCATCGGAGGGGACTTGGTTGAAACCAAGTTTCGGCCCCCCCGACGAGCTTCTTCGTCTGTCCAGGCTAAGCAGACCCCGCGACGCCGAGGCTACCCCTCTGCACCACGCCGACCAAGGCCGAGCAGATCTCGCGGTGCCGAGGCTACCCCTCAGCACCTCATTGACCGAGGCCGAGCGCTCCCATCAACAAGCCAACTCGCCCTCGA
The DNA here is from genome assembly GCA_030789695.1 of Scilla litardierei. Classification (NCBI taxonomy): domain Eukaryota; kingdom Viridiplantae; phylum Streptophyta; class Magnoliopsida; order Asparagales; family Asparagaceae; genus Scilla; species Scilla litardierei. The sequence continues at coordinate 22,006 of JAULAV010008291.1, read as the reverse complement.
CACACCGAGGCTACCCTTTGGAGAGCCAGCGTAAGGATCCAAGCTACCCCCATCGGGCAATCGCATACTTGACGGAACCTAGGGGTCCCACCTAACCCCTTGACCACGTTGACCTTTCGTCCTTTGGTCAACGATTCAGTGGTGAGAAAACACCCGTAAACATCTGGCGCCGTCTATAGGATCGAAACAAAAACCCACGTCAAACCACCGCATCGCTGAAATGAAACCAGTTTGCAACGGCACAGGGCGCATGCCCCCCATCCACAAGGAAGGTGCCTACATCCCTCCCGAGAACCAGCACAGCCACACCACCGAGTGGACCGATGACTCGCGTTCGGTTACCTAAGAGCAGCTCTGCCTCTTCGCTTAGGAGACTAATGCCCACCTCCGGACGTTGGCCGTGACGATTCAACAGCTCATGGACAACCAGTTCCTCCCGGAAGATGGGTCAGCGGCCGCCCTCGGTCAGAGAGGGATCCACCGACCTTTACGCTCGGTCGTAGTCACCAACCACAGTGGCGAGGGTGCCAACCCAGAACGGTGGTTCACCCTGCCAAACTTTGTCCCGTCGCGGTCCCTCACACCAACCCCACTCTGAGATGAGGCTGAAGGAGGTCCCGAACAGGCTGGAGACGAGTCGGCCACGGCCTCGTCTCGACGACCACGCTCAGCACTCCGGCGGTCGCCCGATCATCGAACCACCGGGGACCGACCCAATCGGAGTGAGAGTCCCCATCGGAGGAGGCAAAGGAGCTGTGAATACCGCCGAGAGATGAGAAACGTCCGTTGACCAACGCCCGTCCCCGGCTCGGATGGGCTCCGAGCAGACTCCCCTCATCGCCCCATCAGCTTGCCTCAATGGCTCGACCTTCGTGTCGATACGAGGAGATGTCCATGTGGCTCCAAGGACGACCATTTCCCTTTATCCAAGAGCATTACTGAAGCACGGGTACCCTCCAGATTCAAGGTGTCGACTTTGGAAAAGTACGATGGCACGGGAGACCCGAAAGACCACGTGATGGACTATGAGGGGGTCATGGCATTCCAAGGTGCCGACGACGCCCTGCTCTACCGAGGTTTCTACTCCACTCTCCAAAAATCTGCCTGGAGCTGGTACCACAGCCTCCCCAACCGTTCCATCGACAACTTCAAGGACCTCTCCCAAAAATTCTGCAAGTAGTTTAAGGCCGGTCAATGGATAAAGCCGGACTCGGAGCTTCTATTCAATGTGGTGCAGGGCCCCGGGGAATCCTTAAGAAGCTATATGAGTTGCTTTAATACGGAGAGACTGAATGTGGAGAGCTGTCTCGAGATGGTCGTGAAAATGGCCCTGAAGAAAGCGCTCCGTCATGGGGCCTGAAGAAGTCGCTACACAATGAGCCTCCGAGGGACCTCGTCGAGGTGATAGTCTGAGCAAAGCGCTACATGCTAACGGAGGAAGTGTTGGCTGTAGAGGAAGGGAGTCACCCAACGAGGGTCAGGCAGGGCTCCAGGCGAGACGAAAGCAAACTTCGCGAGCCTGACGAATCCCGATGGGAGAAGAAGGCCAAGGGAAATCAACCCAAGGAGGTGGCATGACCCTCCAAGCTGAACGCTACTCCAGCCATCGTCCTCGCACAGGCTCAGAAAGAGGGACGCTTTGGTAGGCCACCCCCGAAAATGAAGAGAGGCGGAAGGGACGAGGAGAAATATTGCAAGTACCACAAGGATGGCGGCCATGACACCGACGATTGCTGGTACTTGAAGAAGTATATAGAGAAATTGGTCGGCCGTGGCCACCTGAAGAATTTTGTCGACGATTCAACAGCGACCCCTAGAGAAGGGACGTCAGACAAATGGACAAAGGAAAGAAGGTGAATGTCGTCCAGACAGCTATGTGTCTCATCAAGTGATGGGACGTGACAATCAGCCGTAGCCTCACTCAGGCAAGATTAGCTTGCCATTATCTTTCCCGCTTTATTTTCCTCCAAATGTACTCCCGGATCCAAAGAATGAAATGTTAGTCCACGTTAGTAAAACTTTGCTCCTTCTTACTGTATCTGGCTCAACAATCGGCTGCAAAGCATGTGGGAGCACCCTCGATGGACCTATCATGATGATCGTCCATAAGGCTGGGGACAACTCCCCCAGCGGGCCGATCACATGGGTCGACCGTAAGGCTGGGGCCAACTCCCCCAGCGGGCCGATCCTGAGTATCATCCGTAAGGCTGGAGGCAACTCTCCCAGCGGGCCGATCCCTAGGATCGTCCATAAGGCTGGGGCAACTCCCCTAGTAGGCCGATTCATCGATCTACCGCAAGCCTGTGGGCAGCTCCCCCAATATGTAGACCGACCCGACCGTCCGTAAGGCTGGGGGCAACTCCCCCAGCAGGCTGGTCCCTCGGTTGGCCGTAAGCCTGAGGGTAGCTCCCCCAGCTGACCAACCGACCCGATCGATCGTAAGGCTGGGGCAACTCCCCCAGTGGGCCGATCACCAGGGTCGACCATAAGGCTGGGGGCAACTCCCCCAACAGGTCGATCCTTCAATCTACCGTAAGCCTGGGGGTAGCTCCTCCAGCATGTAGACCGACCCGATCGACCGTAAGGCTGGGGCAACTCCTCCAACGGGTCGATCACCTGGGTCGACCATAAGGCTGGGGCAATTCCCCCAGCAGGAAGATCCTTCGATCTACCGTAAGCCTGGGGGTAGCTCTCCCAGCATGTAGACCGACCGACCGTCCGTAAGGTTGGGGGAACTCCCCCAGCAGGCCGATACATCGACTGGCCATAAGCCTCGGGATAGCTCCCCAGCGGGCCAACCGAACCGATAGGTCATAAGGCTGGGGGCAGCTCCCCCAGCGGGCCGATCACCCGACCACCCATAAGGCTGAAGGTTGCTAACCCCTTACCACCTGCCATATGGGACATATGGCCCGGGAAACGTCACGTCGAATCGCCTGGTAAGTCAGTCCTTGGGAAGTGTTCTCGGTCGACCAACTGTTCGGCCCGCTGAGGGCTTGCCACCGTCTGCAATCCTCAGGTCGAGCAGGCCATCGCCTTGCAGTAGGGGGGACTGGAGAATGCTGGCCTCAAAGGATCAACCCCTAGTCAAACACTACTGTCGTCCACAAGATCAAGGGACTCCCCCACTGCAAAACAGCTCAATCAGTGGAAAGAAAGATCTGCAGCAGTCCTAATCAGCGGTCGACCCTGGATGATAAGGAGATCGAGGGGGAGAGCAACGGAGGGAGATAACCCAGAAAACGATTTACGGAAACGAAAAAACAGTGCGACATAAAGAACATGACAACATGCAAAAAGGTACAAAGGCCAGCAAAACAAATTACATATCGCTTTCAAAAAACTGTTCCTTGTTACAGGGCGGGGGGATGCACAAGGCTGGAGAAACGTCGCCTATGGTGCCGGGGCCCGGGAGGAGGCATCCCCCTGAGCCTCGCCTTGCTCCGATTAAGGAGGCTCCCCGGGACCTGGCGGGAGATGGGGAAGCGCCTGTCAGACCCGTTCCTTGAACCTCTGGAAGGAGTCCCGGAAGGCTCTCACAATCCTAGGGGCCAAGAGGTCTGCATAGGAATCGAAGGCCTCCTTGAGGGCTTCAACGATCCTCGGTCTCAGGACCCCCTCGTAGCCACTCTCACCTCCTCGATAAGCTGGGTGGGGTGCGCTTGTCGCAGGGCTCCCAGCTTGGCCCAGAGCTCGTCTCTCTCCAGGCGGATGCTTCCTCCACCTCTTGGACAGACCTCCGAGCGTCAACTAGGGCACCCTTCAGGTCCATCACCTCGGAGGTGAGCTCGTCCACCCGACGTCGCAGGTGGCGAGCCTCCATGCTAGATTCTTCGGCCGCCACCTCGGCTACCCCAGCCCTCAGGCACTCCTATGCCAAGGACTCCTCGAGACGGGTCGTGTGTGCCGTGCGGCGCTGTACCTCCATGGCCATCGTGGTGGCCTGCAAAACAGAATGAGTGCATCAGGGATACCACGAGGCAGACCAAACCTACTGGAGTTGCCAGATCAAGGCATCTACCAGTCGATCGGAACGAGTCCTCTCTAGGAGAGAGTGGTCCCTTGGAAGGACGGAGCTCCATGCCAATTGAGTGGACACGCCCCAGTCAACAAAGACCAACTCCCCAGGTGTGACCTCTCGGCCAGCCTCGAGCATCAACAGGGTGCCACTGTACCGGCCAGAGACGGCTCGACCAGACCGACAGGGGTGGCCACTTCCGCCAGCGGGAGAGTCGCGCCCGAGACGATCGACATCTCAGGGACCGTAGAGGGGCAGACCTCCACGGTCTTCTTTTTCTTCTTCTTCTTCTCTTTGGGCCCCTCGGACTCCAGAGGGGGGCACTTCCGCTCCCCGCCACAACCACCCACGGGCGCTCGAGGCACCGGGCTGATGCTCCCGTTGCCCCCTCGGCACGAGCAGAGCTAGGGGGACCGATGGCCATGGTCTCCTTCACAGGGGATTCAACCGCAACCTGGGCCAGTGGCGCTGCAGCGACTGCAAGCTCCAGCCTCCCAACTGCCGGGTCGGCCCGGCGGATCTCATCCTCCACCATGCAGCGAGGCGCATGACCAGAATGGTTTCCTTGGCTGCTGCTGGATCCCCGGCAAATGAGTTCGCCGATGTCACGGCTGAATTCTCGATCCGTCATTTCTGCGGGGAGAAAGAAGATCAGGGTAGGCAAAAGGCGAGGCAGAAAGAAAATGGAACACATACCAGGGGACCACATGACAGTCTTAAGGAGTAGGTTGTCCAGCAGTAGCCAGACCAACCTCTCCAGTAAGGGTAAAGACGACAACAACCGGACCGCAGCCTGATCGGCCTCGGAGAGGGTCAACGTCAAGTCATACTGACATAGACCCCCCAACCTGTCAAGATCACACATCCAAAGGGAAAATGACAAAAACATAGTTCGAGCTCCAGTCCCCCACCGAATGGGGCATGCCGAGCAAGCACTCCCTCCCCGCTTGGGTGCGGATGTGCTGCCACGATCCTCGACTGACCGTCTGAACCAAGAAATAGTAGAAGAAGAGGAGCTGGATCGGCTCCAAGTGGTGGACGCGGCAGATCGTAACGAACCTGACCAACACCGCCATTGAATACGGGGTCAGCTGGCACAGGGCCACCATCAAGAACTCCATGACTCGGATGATGAAAGGATGGAGGGGGAAGCAGAGCCCCATGTGGAACATCTCGACGTAAACACCGGCCTCACAGCTCCTTGGGAAACAAATCCTTTCGTCGCTGGAAGGGATCCGAACGTCATACGGGTGACACAAATACTTCTTCCGGATCTCCATGGCTGTCGAGAAGGGGATGGTAGACGATGACCTAAGGATCACCGAGGAAACATCAAACCTCTCCGTCGCCTGAACCTCATCTCTACAGACCGGGTCCTCAAATAGCAAGCCCTTCCCTTATCCGGAACTGGACGTATCGTCGGGGGGTTGTTAGGCCTTGAGGACGGAGGACTACCTGACTCAGGAACCGAAGGAGCCCCATACCCCGACGAGGAACCACCTATTGTAAGTGCAGCCATAGGACAGATCGAGTGTGGCAAACGAAAGAGAAGGAGGTTACCTTGAAAGAAATCCGAAGGGAGGGTGACGAAGGAGAATTCGTAGGTACTCGCAAGAACAGGGTCTAATCGAAAAGCACAAAAGATCAAATTCGGAAGGGCGGAGTCTTTATATCAGGAACAATCCCAGAATCAGGGCCGTTCAAAGGAGGACACGTGGCGACATCTGGCGACCGGTGGCGCTTCGAATTTCACACCCATGGGCAGGAGAATTTCAACCGACCAACGTCATGATGGCTCCAATTTAATGCTATTTTCTCGACTGACAAGCCGCTCAAAATCCACATAAGTCACATCGCCCGAACCGAACCGACAGAATCCAAACGGCCCGAGTGATGGGGAAATTGATACAGCCATCTTGGGACGGCCCAAGAGCGAGCAGCACAAGCCCACATTGGAAGCAGTTGGCCCCCAAAAGGAGTTCGGGCCGACCATTGAGGCCCTTACGAGGACTCGAAATCGGTTCGGTCACGATCGGGACGTGCGCTCTGTCAGCTAACCGCTCCCCAAAACACCCCCCCTTAATGACCATTAAGGGACCCCATTAATCCACCTTCATGGTGCATGAAGGCGCCTTGAAGGAGGCAAATCATAGGGGCGGAAAAGGGGGACGTAGAGGGGGAGCGATCGTGGGATGATCCCTATAAAGGGGCTCGGGAGGCAACGAAGAAAAGGATCTGACCCCGGATACCAATAGACGGATGTATTCTACACAAAGACCTTGTTTTTCCCTTTGCATTCCCTCCCCTAACTCAGACCGAGGACACGCGTATCGGCCACCTAGTGAGCCATACAGGTCCTACCGTGCATCTTTCAGATCCATTCTGACTTAGGCATCGGAGGGGACTTGGCCGGAACCAAGGTCCGGCCCCCGTGACGAGCTTCTTCGTCTGTCCAAGATAAGCAGATCCCGCGACGCTGAGGCTATCCCTCAGCGCCACACCGACCAAGGCCGAGCAGATCTCGCGGTGCCGAGGCTACCCCTTAGCACCTCATTGACCGAGGCCAAGGGCTCCTATTAACGAGCCGCTCCCATCAACGAGCCCACTCGCCCTCGACACGCCGAGGCTACCTTTTGGAGAGCCAGCGTAAGGATCCAAGCTACCCCCATCGGACAATCGCATACTTGACGGAACCTAGGGGTCCCATCTGACCCCTTGACCACGTTGACCTTCCATCCTTTGGTCAACGATTCAGTGGTGAGAAAACACACGTAAACAAGATACATATCTTCAATAAACTATAGAAAATAGTCCCGAGTTTAGACAAATCCGCAAAAATGTCTGTTGGAACTGGGAGATCGACAGCTTTAACAAAAAATAAGACAAAATGAGGTCAAAAAATCTTATCATTTAATAAAATGATTCATAAATATTAGAAAATAGCTTGGAGCTTAGGAAAATCCACAAAAATGTCTGTAGGAACTGAGACATCGACATCTTCAACTTAAAAATAAGACAAAATAAACTTATGCTATAAAAATCATATCATTTAATAAAAAGATCCATATGTTCTATAAAATGTACAAAATAGCTTGAAACTCTGAAAAATATGCAAAAATGTCCGTTAAAAACAGGAGATCTCCATCTTCAACTAAAAAATAAGAGAAGACAATATTAGATCAAAAAATCATATCCTTAATAAAAAGATTCATATCTTCCATAAAATATAGAAAATTGCCCGGAGCTCTGAAAAATATGTAAAATGTCCATTGGAAAAGGAATATCGCCATCTTCAACTAAAAAAAGAGAATACAAAATTAGGCCAAAATTCATATCATTTAATAAAATATACATATCTTATAGAAAATGTAGAAAAATAGTCCCAAGCAAAGGAAAGTCCACAAAAATGTCAGTTAGAACCAGTAGATAGCCATCTTCACCTGGAAAAAATAAGAGAAGAAAGATATAGTATATAAAAATCTTCTCATTTAGTAAAAGATGCATATCTATATTATAAAACAGGGATGTTATCATGGGTTTTTGGATAAGAGAAATTGGATAAGAGATTTTGGTTATGTGTATTGTTGTATGTGGATATGTGTATTGTTGTATAAGAGATTTTGGATAAGAGATAATGGATAAGAGATAATGGATAAGAGAATTTGTTTTTGGTTATGTGTAATTGGGTGTGATGTTTATATAGATTGTATATAGGGTATGAGAAAGTGAGATATGAGATATTGGATATAAGAAATCATTTTCCTCAAATCAAATCAAATCATATCAAATCAATTTTTAAAAAAAAATTTGAAATCAAGATTTCCGTATACATCTTAGAGGGAAAGTTTGGGAGGGAAAGGTTTTTTGATCAAATCACAAACGTATTCATTTGGCGCCTAAGATCAAGCAGCTTTGTGATTTTTCCCACGCCATCTTCTTCTACCTCCACCTTCCTCTTCTTCTACCTTCACAAACGCCAAGATCAAGCAGCACATCATGAAGAGAAAGCAAGCACATCACGAAGAGAAAGCAAGCACATCACGAAGAGCACCATCATCTTCTTCTACCTCCATTATCACGAAGAGCAAGTACATCACACAGAGCACCCTCATCTTCTACCTCTGTTAGCTCTTCCTCTTCTCCTCAATTTTTTTTTCTTTTACATTATTTCACCCTCATCAATCAGAGCCCCCCCCCCCCCCCCCCCCCATTGCAGCGCTTTGGGCTTCAATCACGGTTTGCTGAGTTTGAGTTTGAGAGCTTGAGAGCTTCATCACTTCCTCTCCACCTCAACGCTTGGTGAGTTTTGTTGGCAGTTGGTGAGTTTTGAGTTTGAGCTTGAGAGCTTCGTCACTTCATCACTTCCTCTCCACCTCACTGTCAATCATGTGATGTTTAAAATTTATAGTTTGCATAGAGTGATGTTGAGTGATGATTGAATATAGTTTTAAATTTATAGTTTTAAATTTATAGTTTGAAAAAAACCTGAAATTGCTTATGTTTTCTGATGTTGAATAGGAATTTTGAGAATGGATGAGCTTGAAATTTTTCTCTATGAAGTTGATATATTTTGCTTAAGAATTGGTGGTTATGAATTGGTGGTTATGAATCATTTATAATGCTTAAGAATGAGCTTGCAAATTGAGTTTTATGAATTGCTATTATACTACATATCCTGTCAATTTATATTGGTGGTTATTTTGGTGGTTATGAATCATTTATATTGAGTTATAATGCAATATCCTGTCAATTTATAATTCTTAAGAATGATTTTGGGCTATCAGTGAAGGCTAAAAATGTTTTTAGTAGAGGATTTTTAGTATGTCCTGTTGAAATCCAGGATTTTTTAATGCTTGAATTCTCTCAAATGTCCTGTTGAATTTGAATTTAATTTTGATATCAACATTTGAGAGAATACTTGAAAAAAATTACTTGGTTTTTGAGATAATTTGAGAGTATTAACTTTGATATAATTTTTGAGATACTTTGAGAGTATCAACATTGCCTTCAAATAATACTTGGTTTTTGAGATACTTTTTTGGTACTTTGATTTCATGGAAACTCACCTACTTGAATATTTGACAGTATATCAAAATTAAAATTCAATTTGATGCTCATTTGAGAGAATACTTGAATTTTGATATCAACATTCAATTCAGTTCAATTTTTAAATACTTGAATTCTCTCAAATGTCCTGTTGAAATTATATCAAGTATATCAACTGAATTCTCTCAAATGTTAATATAATGCTTGAATACTTGCTGGAATTTTGTAATACTTGAATACTTCAAGTATATCAAATATATCATGTATATCAAGTATATCAAATTAACTTTGTGAATCTGCTATAACATGCTCATTTCAATGCAAGTATAGCAAATGAATACTTGAATACTCCAAGCATATCAAAGTAATATCCAAGCTTGAATACTTGAATACTTGCAGTATATCAAGGATAAATGGATTTATTTGCTATCAAAGTACTGCTTGAATTAAAATTGCAAATTTTTGCAAAAAATGTAACATTTCAATGCTTGAATACTGCTTGAATTAAAATTGCAAATTTTTGCAAAAAATGTAACATTTCAATGCTTGAATACTGCTTGAATAAAAAATTGCTTTAGTGTAATTATAAATGGCAGGATTGGTCCACAAAAACCTTTTTAGTTTTCTCAATCATTGGAACATTATTTGCTAATGTTTTGAATGCCAATGATTGAGCATATGATCCTGTTTTTAGTTTTTAGTTTTTCTTATTTCTCATTTCCTCATTTTTACCTGCCAATGATTGAGCATAATTTGAAACTATCAGTTAATTCTCAAATGGGGTTTTTAGTCAATTTAAATTTTTTGTCCCTGTTGATATGGTATTTGCAAAATTTTAATTAATTCAACATCAATTATCTGATTTTTAGTCAATTTTTAAAAATTTACTTATGAGACTTCACTGATAGCTGTTAGTTTCATATGCAAATTTTTAGAGAATTCATATGCAATATCACTAATAGAGCTGTTTTTGTCCATGTGCAATATCACTAATATGCAATATCAAATTTTTAGAGAATTCACTGATAGCTGTTTTTATGAGAATACACTGATAGCTGTCCATGTGCAATCTCACTAATATCACTAATAGTGTTCATAAAATTCATTGATATGCAATTTTGTCCATATGCAATTTTGGAGAATTCACTTATATCAATTTTTGTCCATGTGCTATGAATAGAGCTGTTTGCACATTTAGAATATCAGATTTATGGATAAACCTATTTTGGAGTAACAAATCTGAAATTGCAACCAATATTTGCTAATTAACAGAACAATGAAAAAATGTTTGAATGAGAAAATTGTTAATAATACAAAGCTAAAGTAATTAACAGGACAATTATGATATAGTGGACCGAAAATTTATAGGTAATTGCAACCAATATTTGCTAATTAACAGGGCAATGCAATTACCCAATTGGCAGTAACACCAATATTAAACTGAAAATATTTTCAACATGGATTCAACTAAAAATGAGGCCAGTTCTGAAATATTTTCCAAATTCTCAATACATATGAATTGCTAATTTCCATCTGAAGCTGATATAAGAGATTGAAATTGAGATAATGAAAATTTGCAATACACATCTCTTAATTGAGATAATTAACAGGACAAAAATTAACAGGACAAAAATTGAGATACTGAATATTTGCTAATTCATAATGTTAATTTCAAAATGTTAATTTCAAAATGTTAATTAACAGGACAAAAACTCAACTCACCTCTTCAAAATGTTAATTTCAAAATGAAGAGCTTGATTTTGTTAATTTCAAACTGTTGCACCTCAACCCTTCTGAAATTTGAGTTTAACATGAAATTAAACTGAAAATATGATCAGCATATGTAAAATTTCCATGTGATCAGCATATTGTAATTACCATATGTAAAATTACCAACAAAATTTTAACATTGTAATTACCATATGGAAAATTACCAACAAAATTTTAACATATATAAAATTTTAACATTGAAATTTCCATATGTAAAATTACATATACAAAATGTTAACATATATAAAATTTCAATTTTAACATTGTAAAATTGAAATTTACATATGGAAATTTCCTTATTTAAAATTACCAACAAAATTTTATATATGTAATTTTGCATCCTTATACATATGGAAATTTTGTTGGTAATTACATATGCTGATTGCATCTAAAAAATATGCTGATATGTAATTCCATTGCATATGTAATTTCCATCCGTAAAAATTTCCCTATGCTGATAATTATATATGCTGTTATCATGATTCAAAATGATAATTACATATGCTGTTATTATGATAATTACAATTTTTTAATTTTTTAGAACCATGATAATTACAGCTTTGTGATTATCATTTGGTAATTATCAAGTAACCTCAGCAAGCACATCAAGCACATTTTTTACTTCACCCCTTGGTTAGCTTCATCATGTCCCCTTGGTTAGCTTTTTTAATTTATCTTTGTGAGCTTTGTGAGAATAGTACAGCTTTGTGAGCTATCACTGATTACTTGCTCAACTTGACAGGAGTGCTTGACAGGAGTGCTTTGTGAGAGTTACTTGCTCTTCATAATCAACTTGCCAGGTATTTGATGATATGCTATTGCAAATTGGAGAATGATTTAATGAATAACCTGATTTGATGAATAACCTGTTGAGTTTTTGATGTGCTTGCTCTTCGTTGAGGGAGGGTGATTTGATGAATCAAATTGAATATTATCATAAAATTGAAATGTAGTTCTTGATATGCATTTGATGATATTGAAATGTAGTTCATCATCAAATGAGTTCATCATCAAATATCATCAAATTGAAATGTAGTTCATCAAATGAGTTCTTGATTTCAGCTCCATCAAATTGAATATTATCATCAAATGAATAACATGATTTGATGAATAACCTGATTTAATGTTTTAATGTTGATTTAATGTTGACAGGATAAGCTATTGCAAATTGGAGAATGATTTAATGTTGCTATGATATTTTGAGAATTATTTAAACTTTGAGAATGATTTAATATTGGAAAATCAATTTTCAGTAATCAACTTTCACTAATCAAATTTTACTGATAGCACACTGAAAATTGCATTTCATTCTGAAATTTTGGGAATGAAATTTTGGGAATGAAATTTTAATATTACTTGCAGGAAATATTTATAGGACTTTGCTATTTTGTATCATAGGCATGGATGATATCATTGGTGAAATGTTTGCTATGCTTGCTATGTGTGAAATGTTTGCTCATTTCATTTCAGTTTTGCTACTTTCATTTTGCTATGTTTGAAATGTTTGAACTGTTTGAATGAGCAAATACATTTCATTGCAGAAAATGTTTGATGAGCAAGTAATAAACAGGAATGAAACATTTTTGTATTTTCTAAATGATAAATTTTTTGTATTTTCAAGCTCATTTAAGCCACTCTTATCCATTTCTCAAACTAAAATGAAATTTTCTTACCAATGTTAACATTTTGTGCTTATTTTTCAAACCAATATTCAATTTTGCCTGAACTTGAAAATTTTGCCTGAACTTGAAAATGAGCATAGCTAACTTGAATATTGAATATTGAACCTTGCATTTTGAAATTGAAATGACTATTGAACCTTGAATTTTGTTATGGATTTCAAAATTTTGGATTGGTATTTGCAATATTGAACCTAGAAATAATGAGCATAGCAAAAATTGAAATTGACAGTTTGTTTTGGTCCATGCTTATGAGATGTGGACTTCTGCATTGAATTCATATGCAAATGAAATTTTATAGCTAGAAGAAATTGGCTTAAGTATTGGCTTAAGTATGAGTATGTATTTGAATATGAATATGACTTTGAGTTCATATGTAAATTTGAATATGAATATGTTTGACAATTGGACTGACAAATTGGCAATTCAAGATATCCTGGGTATCTTGAATTTGATTTATGGCAATAGATCATTTGCTGTATGGAAATTTGGCATAAAAATTATTTTTTAACATAAAAATTTGGCTATTCATATGAGTTCCAAAAATTTGATTCAATTTGTTTAACATTTCAGTTGATATGGAAATGAGTCCTATGTGTGTCAAATAAAACACATAGCAACTAATCATGTTTATTATGCTTGAGATATATCCTGTGAAATGAAAACAACTGGCAATTGAACTGAAATTTTATAGCTGTGAAATGAAAATAGGATATATCCTGTAAAATGACTTCACTCATACTTTTGTCCTGTGGCTAAATGAATTCATTTCACAGTATACTTTTGTTTAACAGGGGTTGTTGATTAATTCTGTGGCTAAATGAATTCCTATTTGTCCATTACCCAGTGGTTGAGGGGTTGAGGGGTTGAGGTTCTCCCATTCCATCTAGCCACAGTACAGTGCTTTCTTATTCCATTGCATTAATGCTGATAAGCTGTTGAAAGTTAACTGCAAGCTATTGGACATTTTCATTTTGATAACCAATAGCTTAAAGTGTCCTGTTTAATAAGCTTACACTTCCTATAGCTATTGGACATTTTCATTTTCATTTTAATAAGCTTGCACATTTTCATTGGATAAAGTGCAAGCTATCAAAATGTCCAATAGCTTGCAAGCTATTGGAAGTGCAAGAATTCTCTTCATTTTGATAAGCTCTTCACAGGACACTTGCAAGCTATTGGACATTTTGATAAGCTATTGCATGAAATTTTGTTAAGCTCTTCACATGACACTTTCATGAATACTGCAGTTAACTTTTGGGTGTATTGAATTTTTTTTAATTTTGCATTAATTTTGCTAATTTTGGTTGTCCTGTTAACTTCCACTGTCCAATAGCTTGCAGTGAAGTTAACAGGACAGTTTATTCAGTGAAAGTGTAAACAATTTATTGCTAATTTTGGTTATGAATATTAATGCTAATTTACACTTTCACTTAAAATTTTGGTTATTGAATAAATTGTTTACACTTTCACTGAAGAATGCATTAATTTTGGTTATGAATATTGGAAGTTCAAGCTATCAAAATGTCCTGTGAAGCTTTGGTTATTTTGGTTAATACTGAAGAATGCAAAGAAAGTGTACTGTGAAAATTGTTAATACTGAAGGGCTTATCATCAAATCCCATGGACATTTTGGAAACAATTAATTTGGAAACATTTAATTTGGCAATTAGCAAGGAGAAAAATTGGCATAGGAAAGGTTTAATATTGTCCCATGCTTGCAGTATATGATATCCATATGAAAAATTTCATGAATTGCTCATGTGCTAATGAATAGAGATGTGTGCTCTCATGATATTGCATTTCAGTGTCCTCTCATCTGTTTTTTCTTTTTCTTTTACTTTCTTTCACCCTCATCACCCATTTTGCTGAATTGCTTCATTTTGGTATTTGATGATAAGCTCTTCATTAACAAATAACCAAAATATTAACAAATAACCAAAATAAAGTGTTTTCAAATGAAAGTGTCCTGTGAAGCTTTGGTTATTTTGGTTAATACTGAAGAATTATATGTGAATTTGAGTGATTGCATGAAATTTGGTTATTTTGGTTTTTTAACAGGACACTTTGAAGCAAAATGAAAGTGTCCTGTAGGTAAAAGTAACATGAAATTTGGTTATTTTGGTTATTATGGTTTTTTAACATGACACTATGAAATTTGAGTTTTTGATAATTTGAAATTTGAAATTTGAGAATTTGAAATGGTTCTCTGTATAAATTGATAATTTGAATGGCCATGAGTTCATTTGCAGTTGAAATGATACTTTGATAATTTGAGTTCAATGTCAATTTGCTTGGAATGCTAATGATTTGCATTATGTATTCAATTTTTCTGTTGTTATAATTCTCAATGACAGGACCCAAAAAATGGTTTTTTTCATATGCAAAATTCTCTACTTTCTCATATGTTTATCACTTCTCTATGTTTATCAAAAATAGAGAATTTTGGGTTAGCAAACTTGATATAAGGAATGTCAATATTCTATTTCATATGTATTGCAAACCAATGGCTAAAAACTGGTAAAAACTGAATTAAGGGTTGTCCTGAAATGATATAAGGAATGCTAAACTAAATTGACTATCCTGATATGATTTTCATTCAATAAAATGATTTGGTGCAATTGGTTCAATATGTGTAATTTGGTGCAATTGGTTTTGGGTAAGAGTTTGAAATTTAGTCTCACATTATCATTTGGGTAAGAGTTTGAATCCATTGGTGCACCTGATGTTAAGAGTTGTCCTGCTAATAGTTTGTGAAATGCATTGCCATTGCCAGGATTTCAATCAACTCATTTCACAGGACATTGCATTGCCAGTTGTCCTGCTAAGAGTTGTCCTGCTAATAGTTGAGCTGTTTAGGTTTTGATTGAAAAGATTATATCAAGTTGTGTTATACATGTTCCTAAATGCAGATTGTGAGTGCCTCTCAAGATGGGGATATTTATCCTTTCATATTTTTATGTTTGATAAATATAACAATGTTTCCAGGTTAATTTATACTATGTGCATCACCAATCCAATGGACATAAGATTGAATTACCATTCATTATTTATGTATACTATTCAATGTTTATGTATAACCAAATGTGAGATATTCAATGTTAAAGATTATGTATAAGATGCTAACTAAGCCAATGGTGTAATGGGTGGCCTTGAGGCCTCTATATATATATATAGATAGATGGAATGATCTATCACAGGTTATAGACCCAACTCTGTGACTTAATACCAAAAATACATTTTGCATGCAATTATCATAATACACCCAATTCTTTTTGCCTGAGTACCATTGATAATGATTAGCAGATACAAACTACGAAAATACATTTTGCATGCAATTAGCATAATCCACTCAGGTTTATGACACATGGGTCAAAAATTATCATATGTATGTATGTAGAAGTTGGTCAAATATGTAGGTGCCATTTGAAGATGGGGTGGCAGTGACTTTAAATCCAAGCCCAATGTTTCAAATTTTTATTTTACATCATGCTACTGAAAAGGAAAGTGAAGCTGAACTAGAAGTACAAAAACAATTAGCACAGATATCTATCCTTCCATTGTCATCAGATGCAATTATTCATATAGTTTGAGAATACCACAAGTTGACAAGTATATTGGCAATCATATATTCCATAACCATGCTACTCTCTACTTCAGCCTGTATATTACATATCATTGTCTTGGATACTCCTTGCTTAGAATTTGATAAGCTAGCTTCAAATCATTTTCATTCAGTTGTTTAATGGTGGGTGTTCCTCATTGATTTCTTTTTCAGATGCTCTAGATGAACAAAATAAATGTCACATATCCAATATATATAGAGTTTCTAATATAAAGAGTTTCTACTGAAAGAACTAATATATCCAACATATCCAATAAATGTCACATATTATCCTGTAAATATAAATAACAACCCCAATTGAGTTATAATGTGTTGTACATTATTCACAGGATAGCATGTAAACATGTATAACAACCCCAATTGAGTTATAACAGGATTATTTACAGGATATTTTATTTGATTATTTACAGGATATCCAGGATATTTGGGGTTCTAAAACTCAATTGAGTTATTCATTATTTACATGATATTTGATTCATACTTGAAGTTCACATAATTTATATCTCATTTCTTCATTTCTGATGTTCTGTGAATAATGAATAAATCTGTTAATGATATATTTGCATTTGGCATCAAATATTATTGCTAGCCATTTTGCATTTTGAATATGTTCACATAAGAAATGGCTGTGAATAATGTTCACATATTTGCATTTCTGGAATATAATGTTCACACATTTTGAATATGTTCACATAAGAAATATTATTTCTTCATTTCTGATGTGAAGGAATGTGAATGAGAATGTGAATGAATTGTAAATGAAGTTCACATTGTTGAATGAATTTGTTACTTGAGTGCATATCCTGTCACATTGAGTGCATTTACAAATTCATTTACAAGTTCAAAAATGAATATCCTGCACAACAAATGAATTGGGATGATATTTCTCTTGACATGATGAGTTGACAGTATATGGGATGATATTTCTCTCAACAGAATATGGGATGATAGTTCAAAAATTCATTTTGAACTATCATCCCATATCCTGTCACAATGAATGAAGTTCACATCTCTCAATGGAATATTGATATTTCTCTCAACAGAATTCATTTTTGAACAGAATATGGGATGATATTTCTCTCAACAGATTGATATCATCCCATATTCTGTTGAGACAAATTCATTGTGAGAGAAATATCAATGTGAGAGATGTGAACTATCATCCCATTGAGAGATGTTGAAATATCAATTGTGAGAGAAATATCAATGTCTCAATGAAATATCAATGTCGCATTGATATTTCTCTCAACAGAATATGGGATGATATTTCTCTCAACTATCATCCCATTGAGAGATGTGAACTTGCGACATTGAAATATGGGATGATATTTCTCTCAACTATCATCGCATATTCTGTTGAGAGAAATATCAATTGTGAGAGAAATATCAATGTCACATTGATATCATCCCATATTCTGTTGAGACAAATTCATTTTTGAACTATCATCCCATATCCTGTCACAATGAATGAAGTTCACATCTCTCAATGGAATATGTATAAATGAATTTACAAGTTCACATTGTAGAATTGGGATGATATTTCTCAATAGATGAATTGGGATGCTATTGTTACTTGACAGGATATGCACTCAATTTGCATTTTGAACATGTCAAGTACAGAGCACCATAGGAAATTTTGAATATGCACTCAATTTTGAAATGGGATATAGGATATGCTCAAATTTTTGAATATGTGAACATTGAAATGAATTTGATATCCACACTTATTCAATTAGGGCATTCAAACTATGATAAAATCTCGGCTCACCAAATAGCCCAGATTTTTGACTTTGCGCAGATTTTTGAATGCCCAGATTTCCATTTTGCATTTTTGATATTTGGAATGATATTATCTAGGCTCATTTTATTCCAAATATGATATTATTAATATTGGAAACTACTGCATGCCTGTTGAAAACTACTACATGCCTGTTGAAAAAGATTATGGTACCTTTTTAAATTTAACAAGCATTGTTATCTGATATTGTTCTTGCTTGGTAATTATTTTTCCCAGGGGATTTTATGGGACATTGCTTTTATAATTGAATCATGTGTTAATCTATTAAGTGCATCCCAGTTGTGATCATGTCATTTTAGAATGTGCCTTCCAAGAGCAACATGTCATCACTTGATATAATATTGTTGTGAATTTGGTAGAATTATACAACAAAGATTTTTAAGCTAATGTTTGGGTGTCTTTTGTTTAATGAGATAATAGGTCCATGTTGAATGAATTTTCTACCTGGAACCTTTGAATCACTTGCTTTAGGACTTTTGACCAAAAGAATTCATTATTCTCTTGCCCAAAAATAAACAAGGGAATTGATCTTTTATTGCTTGATGGGTATTTGAGTTTTTTAAAAAGGAAATCTTTTTCAGACACCAAATTATTTAGACATCAAATTATTCATGAGTTTGAACTAAGATTAACTGAAATTCAAAAAATGTCTCCTTACCTTCTGGGCTATAAAAATGACATCTAATGGTTGGAAAGTTTATATTCATCACAATCCTTTTGTGGGGAATGAATTATGGATATTAAGCCAAGCAATTCGACCGTTCCTAGAGTAATTGTTCATTTTCTTTTCCCCTAAAAAGTGGAAGACACAAATGGTTCATCTGGGAAATGAGGTTTGTGGATATGCATGGAAATGAGGTTGGTTCTATGTATATTAATTGATTATTATCAAGCATTGAAAGAAAATTATCCAAGTACTAATCCCCATGTCATTCTTTGCAGATTCCAGATCCAAGACGCCATGCATCTAGAATGATCACATCTCATAATTTGCTTCATATCAAGATATTTACTGCCAGATGGTTGCATCATTTCTTCAAGTAGAGCCTTGAGTTTGAATGTAACGTTAATATTTTTTTAAGAAAGAGTTATGATGTATATGTTGACAAATAATATTCACTCTTTCAATTTTTCTGTATCCATGTAACAGTTACTGAACTCATTGCCATTCAGTTGTTTTAAGTATGATGCTTTCTCTAATCTTTTGTGAAATTCTATTTCTTCATGGGACAAAAAAACAGAAGCATCCAAAGATGAACAGTAGATCGAGATATCAATTGTTCTCCAATTAGCTAAAAAATTTAGATTGGAACAAAGACTGGGGCTGGAGGTGTTGCTTCGGTTGTTTATGAATCCAAAATCAAGTGAAACATCCACAATTGTAATACTATTCTCAAGTCATTGCATTCTAGATTAAACTTGGGAGGAACTAAACTTGGAGGGAACTAAATTTTGATAGAACTAAATTTTTTGGAGGAAATATTTTAAATTAATTGTGCACTTATGACAAATGTTAAATCAAGAGGGCGAATGCGTCTGCAACTAAATTTTGAGAGAACAAAATTCTTTGGAGGGAATATTATAATTAATTGTGCACTTATGACATACGTTAAATCAAGAGACCGAAGGCGCTCACGCAATTTTTTTCGCCAATTTTTGTTTTGCGCCGAAGGCGCCCACGCAATTTTTTTCGCTAATTTTTGTTTTGCGCCGAAGGCGCCCGCACAATTTTTTACGCTATTTTTTTGTTGCACGCCGAATGTTTCCGCGCCGAAATTGTTGTTCTACGTCGAAATTGTTATTCTGTGATGAAGGCGCCCGCAACGAATTTGTTGTTCTGAACCGAAGGCGTCCACGCCGAAATTGTTGTTCTGCACCAACTTTGTTGTTCTGCGCCGAAGGCGCCCACGTCGAATTTGTTGTTCTATGCCAAAGGCGCCCACGCCGAAATTGTTGTTCGGCGTTGAAGCGCGTTCGTACCGAAATTGTTGTTCTACGTCGAATTTGTTGTTCAGCACCGAAGGCGTCCGTGCCAAAATTGTTGTTCCGCGCATGCGCCAAACTCACCCGCGCAATTTTTTTACGCGAATTTTTTGTTTCGAGCCAAAGGGCCCGCACAATTTTTTTACGCTAATTTTTTGTTCCGCGCCGAAGGCGCCCGTGTCGAAATTGTTATTCTACGCCAAAATTGTTTTTCCGTGTTGAAGGCGCCCGCGTCGAATTTGTTGTTCTGTACCGAAGGCGGCCACGCTGAAATTGTTGTTCCGCACTGAATTTGTTGTTCCGCATCGAAGGCGCCCACGTCGAATTTGTTGTTTTGTGTCGAATATGCTTGCGCCGAATTTGGTGTTCTGCACCGTGCCTACGCCGAATGAGCCCGTGCCGCTAAATATTTTTACGCTAATTTGTTGTTCTTTTAAATTTTGGCTGTAGAAATAAGTTTTTGGGGAACAAAGATTTCGCGAGGGAACATCATAAATGAACCGTGGTTTGTTTTATTTCGCGAGGGAATAATTTCCAAACGATTGAAATCAAATTCTTGATGCTTTATTTATGTTTTTATGGAGAACTTTAAATTTTGGGTTGTTTTATTTGGCAATTCTGTTCATTTTGGTTTATAGAGCAAGGATTTTATTGTTTTTAAATGTGAAATACCAATCGTTGATGTCAAATTCTTGACTTTGTTATTTGAGAGTAGATGACGACATGGTATTTGAATTGCTTGAAGTGAATTTTAAGGAATTATGATGAAATATATTGTCTTAATGTTGACACCTAGAGAAATTTTTTTTTGATTTGATGTAGTTTTGGGGATTACAATATGCATGTCTATAGTTAAAACTTGACGTGCGGTGTATGTTCTGCTGGTTACATGGATGGTGGTTCGTGTAGAGAAGACGATGAGCGATCTCTTGATCAGGACGGACTAGACGATGCGACTCGATCAATATTGATCACAGGTGAATAATTTCAAAATGTTTGAAATTTCTTGGGATGAGCTAAATTATGGGTGATCTAAGATTTTTAGGTGGAATCGTAAATGAACCGCGCCGAAGGTGCCCGCTAAATTTTTTTAACTAATTTGTTGTTCTGCACCGAAGGCGTCTGCGTCGAATTTGTTGTTCCACGCTGAAGGTGCATGCGCTGATTTCATTGTTCCACGACGAATGCGTCCGTGTCGCTAAATATTTTTACGCTTATTTGTTGTTCCGCGCAATTTTGACCGTGGAAATAATTTTTTGGGGAACAAAGATTTTGCGGGGGAAAATCTTAATTGAACCGTGCCCGCGGGCACGGGGTATGACTAGTATATATATATATAACATGGTACATCAAAAAGTATACATCTGCCAACACAGATATAAACGATCATCAGATCGGAGCACAAAATACAACACATGTCTCAACAGACATCAAAACGAATGTACATCAAAAAGATATCACCACCCAACTATCCTACCCCACTCTCTCACAACAAATATATCATCCAAGTGCACATGGGAGAGTCCTCCAACACAAGCTCAGGAGGCGGAGGCAGGGTCAGCAGCAGCAGCAGGCTCTGCAGAAGGGGTGGTGATCTCGGGAACGACTGGAGTGGTAGAAGTCTCAGGAACGACAGGAGCGTCAACCGAAGGGAAAGTGGCAACAGGAGTGGTCTCGGGAGCACCAGTAGAAGAAGTGCCAGCAGACGTACCCACGGGGGCACGAGCAGGAGAAGCATCTCGCTCCTCATCCTCATCAACGTCCAAGACTTCCTCATCAGAAAGCGTCGGAGGAACGTCAATATCCAGATACTCACAGATGCGAGCAAGCATCTCCTCACAACGAGAAATACGAGACTCCTGACGTCTCAGAGAAACTGAAAACTCAGCGAGTGAAGGAGGAGGAGGAGGAGGGGAAGTAGCAGCAAGGGTAGTCCTCTGAACGTGACGAAGCGCCGCAAGAGACTTCTTGACAGTAGTCACGTTCAGGGGAGGACCCAAAGGACGCTGGTCATCTGGAGGGAGAGGGACACCGAAGTGATGGAAAACGAGAGTCAATAGGCAAGGATAAGGAATATGAGCAGACTT